>JANPWX010017781.1:40394-83985 GCA_024734555.1 Trochalopteron elliotii
CCTTCTCAGCACTGCGGTGGAGGCCACCCCACCCCCCTGAGGCGCCTGCTTATAAAAGAGCTATACTTTAATAAAGGCATTTAAAGGAGGAAACATCGTCTCCTGCCCAATTTTTCTCAATGCTGCATCCACAGAAGGTTGTAGTGGTGTGGCTCAAGTGCTCATTCCTTTTTGTCTCCAGAATTAAAACATGATCCAGACTGAATCTTGTCTTGATGGTGCTCCCTTCTTCTCTACAAACCTGGTCATGGGCTTCCTGTTTGTCTGCTCAAGTGCTGGGGTGTCTGGGACTACTTTGCTCACGGGTGGGAATGTGGGTCATCTGGGAAGGCAAAACTGCTGTGTTGAAGCTTTTTAAAAGAAGTTGGTAGCTAAGGGACTTGGTCTCATTTTTTTCCTAGAAGTTGGTTTCTATCAAGATATTTCTATTTCAGGTGCTGCTCCTAAAGTGAAGTATTGGAATGGGTAGGTCTGGCTTTATAAAGCTCTTCTCTTATTGTTTGCTCTAGTCCTTTTGAAAACAAAATAGTACCCTAAAACCAGTGGGCTATTGAGTTTTTAGTGTGATGGAAAAATTATACAACAAACAAACCCAAACAAGCACAGACTGTCTGTCCCTTCTCAATCAAACCAAACTATTTTTTTTCCGGTACCAGCTTCCAAATGCCAGAAATCCGTCAATATCCAACCTCACTTCTAGCCTTCTCCAAGACGAACCATTGTGTTTTATAAACCTTCCCAACAGTTCATGTATAGAGCAATAACACTAATAAAAGGTATAGAGTTTTATTTTAATGTATAGACAAAGCAGCTCTTTTTTTCTTTACCGTAAGTTTTAACTGTAGGACATGTGAAAACAGGTACTTTAAGAGATTAAGTGCTCAGAAAAATTAACAACAGATTGTATGGGGGGTCTTGAAAGGTCACACCGGTAATGAGTGTATTAAAAGGAAAAGGGCATGTTAGCAGGAAATGGGCAAAGATGGATGTCAAATCTTGGATGTTAAAGTATTTTAGCCTGGTAGAGAAATCTCTGCATTACTGAAGATGTGGTGTTCCTTATCAACTTCCATCAGTCCTCATTAATTTCTGGGAAAATGCAAAAGGCAAGATTAGTTCCAGTTAACTGAGGGGTGGAACCTTTGTCATTTCTTTCCTACTTAATGCATGTTCACCTTGAAATTTATTTGGTCACAGTGGGAGACAGACAAGTATGTTAGTGTCTGTTGCATGTTGACAAGACACAAGACAAGTGTGTTGTTGGCCTTTTGTTTGTTGGGTCTGGTTGGTCTGTTGCTTTTAAAAACATCTCTGTATGTTTGTTTATCTTTTCCCACCTGGGAAAAAAAAATTAAAAGGGATTCTGAGCTGTTGCAGTCCAGGATTTTAGGTAGTGCTGCAGGATTGCCTAAGCAACCTGGGCTTGTGCATCTGGCCAGGAACAAAAGATGCCACAGTTGTGTTTTCCCCTGCTCTTCTCACTAATTGTAAAGTTCTTTATTCCACACCACCACAGCCTCTACAAAAAGCATTGTGGCAGGTCTAAAAACCAATTTATTTGTTGGAATAGTACTTGGCAGTATTACTGAGTTCTGAGCTCAACAAAGATCAGAGATGTGCATATGGAGAGCAGCAGCTGAAATACACAGTGCAATAAATTATGGGCAGCATTTTTATTTTCCATTTATTTCCATTATTTCTGTCAAGTAAAAATCTTGTGGAGGGGAGTGAATTAAATACTGTTTTTTTAAGTTTTCTTTAGAACTACGTTTTTGCTGACTCTGCAAATCAGGCATTTCTAAATGCTATTGCAGTCCTCTTATAGTGAAGGGAATTGTATTTCTGTCCTGTGAAGTACCACATGCCTGGCTCTATTTGTTATCTTTTGCCGTCATGAAAGTGTATTTGAAGAATAGAATCTGCAAATACGGTTTAGGTAGAAGAGAACAAAATATGAACATGAACAGTTCTGAAAAAGCCCTTGTAAAATAAATAGGTTTTACTGTAAAGAAAGTGGGGGCCTGATATTATGTGGTATTGAGCACCTTGTATATCAGTGACAGTCAGCCCCTCTGAATTTTAAATCATAAAGTGACTTAATAGTCAGCAGCTGGGCTGTGACCGGACTGCCAAAAGACCCTGTTTTCCCTATTATATTTAAACTGTGCTACTCCAACAGCAATGGTGTGTTGTGAAGATTGGGCAGGCTCAACATTTAAATTTGAAATTAATTTTATTTGTAACATTTAATTAACTATTATAATCCATAAAATGTACTGTGTAAAACACACAAAATGAAAACAAATGACATCTGAGGCAATTTAACATCTCTTCTGTGATTGTTGGGGGTTAGTTTTCTTTCTTTTTCTTTTACTTATAGAATTTTTCCCATATAAGTTGCTAGGAAACTAACTACTGGGTCCTTATAGGTACTCAGGCAGAACAAGGGGGCCCAAAGGAGAGGAGTTGTAGCACCTAGCTACACTCCTTTTTGTCTCTGGGAGTTTTCTCTCGGAAGTAAGGATAACACGAGTTTTGGGAGCAGGTAAAGGACAGAGCTGGAGGCAGCTTCGTACTCTTGCTCTCGGCATCGCATCGGAGAGGACATGGCCAGGCTGCTGCTTGCTGCGGGAGGAGTTCACTGTCACCAGAAAGTCCCGTCCGGGGAAATCTACCATCATCTGCTAGTGTGCCCAGGAATTCTGAGCTCCTCCGCCTGCCCTGCTGGAGCGGGGCCAGCCCTGCCCCGCCATCGCAGCTTCTTCGGCGCTGCTCTTTTTGCTACAGTGTGACCATGCACCCCTCTGCCCTGCCGGGACATCCTGCCCCTGCCTGCCAGGGACATCCTGCCGTTCCAGCCACCAGCCCGGGACTTTCCACTGTTCCAGCTTGGTGCTCTCGGAGTCTTGCACGGAGACCAAACTGCCCTGGGTTTTGTGAAGCAAAGCCCTCAAGGTTCTTGGTACTGTTTTGTTATTAATGCTGTAGTTGTTGTTTTTGTTTGCTTTGTTATACATACTAGTAAAGAACTGCTATTCCTATCCCCAAATCTTTGCCTGAAAGCCTCTAATTGCAAATTTATAATTGGAAAGGAGTGGGGTGGTTTACATTCTCCATTCCAAGGGAAACTCCAGCTTTCCCTGGCAGATACCTGTCTTCCCAAACCAAGACAGTGATTAAAAAAAAAAAAATGAAAGAGGTAGCTTTATCTTGAAAAATTACCCTCAAGGTAAAAGGTAATCCCCGAAATCTGGCTGCCAGATGGGAAAGTCTAAACCTTCATGCATGTGTCCTAGCTGGGGATCTTTCTCTAATATGGGGGTGCTTTTACTAAGTTCTTAAGAGAAACCTGTGATAGATGTGATGGATTAATTCGTGTATTAAAATATTGGGAATGTAATAGATGTAGTAAATAAAATAATGTATTTAAAAATATTGTACTTTGTAACCCTGAAACTGCAAAGTAAGCCCTGGTTCCCGGAATGGGAAAGGCGATTCCAAATATCAGGACTTACTTTTCGACTGTGAAGTAGCAGATTGAAACTCGAATTTACAAGTGAAAAGGCTGGCTGAGCAGGATGTGGCTCGTTGATCAAATCAGACTCCGTGCACCTGGACAATCAAGTGACTGATGCCAATCTCGAGGGAGGGCCCAGAGATGAGGCAAAAATCACCATCCCAAAAGCCGGGTTCCAGGAAAATCCTTTCAGGACTTACACCAGTGCCGGGAAATCTGTTCAAGATTCATCAACAAGTAAAAGACAGTGTTTGAATATGAAGACTGAACAGAGAACACAATGAACTCGCCGCTGGGCACAGAAAACAGTATAAAAATCAGACCCAAAACACAGTGAGTGTGGACAGGGCAGGATCGCATCCTTGCTGCCGGTCACCTGTCCACCCAGCATTCGATCAGTGTTGTATGCTTTGATTGTGGCTGACACAGATTGATTTGGAAAATGGCAAAAATAAAATCTTTGATATCAGATTGGCCGATAGTCATTTATAAGATTGGTGCTTTGACTCGGATACAATTTCAGTTCTGCGGGACCTCCTTTGTTCAGGAGGCACTCCGCTGATTTCAGCGGCCTGGCTGGGTGGGAAAGCCCGTAGAACCAATTGTATCACGAACAAATTTAGGCCAGAGCCACAATCAAAGAGAGGATAAAGGCTAGCTTGGGGGGGGCTCTCAGAGAACTCAAAAAAAGACCTAGGTAAGAGGTCTTTGGAGCCGTGGCTTAGGTGTTTCACTCATAAAACTCTACATGCATGAAGAATCCACGCAGGAAAAAGGCACCGTAAGTACTGCGTGGTTGAGTGAGGATGGCTGTGGGTGAATGAGACGTGATAACATCACAAAACAAGTGTGGACCTCACGATCGCATTTCCGTCCTCCCTCGAGGGAATCGGTTGATCAAGAGGGAAGCGAGTGTCTTTTTCGCGTTAAGTCCGGACCCTGGGGGGGTTTGGAGGTCAGCCACACGAAGGCTGAAAGGGAAGGGGGCGTTCCTCGGAGTTCAGGAATTGGTAAACCTTTCAGTCTAGGACCAGGAGGGTCCTAAGGTAGCAGGAAGATTTGAGAGCTCGTTGCCAAGTAAAAACCCTCAGATTGGTCCCCTGCGGGGCTGGTAGCTTGGTACCTCGAAACAAAAAGGAACATGGTGCCGGTTGAAATTCAAGTGTTTGTGTAAGTGATCACGCAGGTATTTAGTGTAACTCAAGGAAATTGAACGGTTTATTATTGTGTGGAAACCAGGGGAGGGAAGGGGATTAAGAATCACTTAATTTGGCCCATGTTTGGTGCTTTTGAGAAATTAGAAAAACAAAAGATACAAGAAAAGGTGTTAATCGCAACTGTCAAGGAAGGGCAAAAACAAAAATGCACCTAAGATCCTGGGAAGCCAGGAAAGAATGGTACCCCGAGAAGACAGTCGCCCCCACCGAGGGGAAACCCCAGTAACCAGAGGTAAATCCCTAAATGATTTTACTGTAAGAAAAGGGGGCACTTCAAATGGGACTGCGAGAAAAAGATAAAAGATGAGAGGAGGTTTCAAGAGGACTAGGGGTGTCGAGGGCTTTTTGTCTTAAAGTCCATAACTCTCGGGTTTGGTTTTCTCACCCGAGATTCCGGCTGTTAAGAGTCCTTGGCCCTCTAAAAGCCCTGAGCTGCGTCGCGTGAAAAAGCAGAGCCTCCAAGGCCTTGTTTTCAGGTTTCTCGTGTTGTTTATTATTTGATATCTCAAAGTTTTCTCTGCACCCANTAGGACTACAACTCCCACAAGTCTTTTCGCATCCTCCATCTTTGTTTCCCTCCCAACCATGGGAGCTCCCACCTCCCCTTGTAAACAAATATATTCAGGGACAGCTCCTAATTCCCCTGTAGGGGAAGTGTTGTTAAAAACACAGTTTGTTGCCAAATCATGGGAGGACATAAGGGAGAAACTGGAGAGGATAGACAAGTAAAAAAAAAAGGTTTACATGAGGAAAGATGAGGAAAAGCAGAAAATGCAGGCAAAAGGTTGCAGCTGTAAGGGAGGTTCAGAAGCAGGATCACTCCCAAGACACAGTAAGAACAATGCAGAGGAAACAGTCTGTTCCTTCCAATAGGAACTCAACAAGCTCTCAAACAATTACTAAGCCAATTTGTGCCAGTGGAAGGAACCAAATTATTGCAATATGATTTACTAGTGGCTAGCCAAAAAGAGGAGGATGTGAGGGAATGCACTATTGCCTTGTTGAATTTCTTGGGGAACAAGGGGCTTAAAGTCTCAAAGTCCAAATTACAATTCACAGAATCAAAAGTAAAGTATTTGGGTCACTGGATATCAAAAGGTAAAAAGAAATTAGACCCTGAGAGAGTGGCAGGAATTATAGCTCTACCCTCTGTCCCGGTTTAGGGCAAATTTGGGAGGAAATCTCCGAATGGGGTTCCTCTGAAAAGCAAATCCAAACAGCCCCTCCCCCCAGCCGGTCCGGGGAAATAACTCCCTCAGAGAAGAGTGGAAAAAGCCTTATTTATTTAACAAACAAAATGCCCACAAGCATAAAGAATGAATAATAATAATAACAATAATAATGATATGAAACAATAAAACCTCTCGCTGCTCCGAAGAGAGATGGCAAAACTGAGAGTCCGTGCCAGGAGTCTGTTTATCAGTCCCTTCAGTGCTGGAAAATGCCGAGTCCTGGCCCGGTGGGCCACGGGCGCAAGATCCCGGTGCTCCCCTGGCTTTTTCAGTCCAGAGCAGATTTAAACAGTCACAAAGAAAAAAAGGGAAAAAAAAAAAACAATCCAGGAAAGCTACTTTGCCTCAGCTAGCTAGACTAACAAAGAGAAGAAAAAACTCTCTCTGGCTGCCATCCGTGCATCCGACAAAGAAAAAAAAAAAAAACACACAGTCCCAAGGATGAGAGAAGATCCTGAGGAGTGAGCACTGTTTTCAAAACAAACTGCGCTCTTCTTCTTTCCCTGCTAACTGTCAGAACCAGTCTTAAAGGTACAGAACACAGAACAGACGATATGGGGATACAGGTATCATAGTCACCCTAGGACATTCCACCCCTTATCACCATATCATCAACTTACCAAAACTAATTGAATTCTAACTCTACAAATACATACATTATACATGCATATATCTATATAAAAACAATATACACCTATATACAGACAATGGCAGTGACATTCAACAAAAGGTGATATTTTCACATGGTTCTCATCCAACAATCAGATCTCCCTGAGGTACACATCGTGTTGTTCCATCTTTCTGCATTGCCCACCATGTACAACCTGGTCCCTGAGCAAAGACAATCCCACGGATGGGTTTGTCTGTACTTGAGGCAGAATTGATCCAAACTGTCTTCCCTAACAAACCTCTTGCATGTACTACAGGGACTTTATCTCCATCTACTGTATGCAGGAGCTCAGACTGGGCAGGGCCTGCTCTGTTGGTGGAACCTTGGGTGTTAACTAACCAGGTGGCCTTTGCCAGATGCTGCTCCCAGTTCTTGAAAGATCCCCCACCCAATGCTCTCAAGGTGGTTTTTAACAGTCCATTGAATCTTTCCACTTTCCCAGCAGCTGGTGCATGGTAGGGGATATGGTACACCCACTCAATGCCATGTTCCCTAGCCCAGGTTTTAATAAGATTATTTTTAAAATGAGTCCCATTGTCTGACTCAATCCTCTCAGGGGTACCATGCCTCCAAAGAACCTGCTTTTCAAGGCCTAGAATGGTGTTACGGGCTGTAGCATGAGGCACAGGGTAGGTCTCCAGCCACCCCGTGGTGGCTTCTACCATTGTGAGCACATAGCACTTACCTTGACGTGTCTGGGGTAATGTGATATAATCAATCTGCCAGGCCTCCCCATACTTATATTTGGACCACCGTCCACCATACCATAGGGGCTTCACCCGCTTGGCCTGCTTGATTGCAGCACATGTGTCACAGTCATGAATAACCTGAGAAATACTGTCCATGGTGAGATCCACCCCTCGGTCTCGTGCCCACTTATAGGTGGCATCTCTGCCCTGATGACCTGAGGCATCATGAGCCCATCGAGCCAGGAACAACTCTCCCTTGTGTTGCCAATCTAAGTCTATTTTTGACACCTCTATCTTTGCAGCCTGATCTACCTGCTCATTGTTTCTGTGCTCCTCATCAGCTCTACTCTTGGGGACATGGGCATCTACATGACGGATTTTTACAGGTAGCTTCTCTATCCGAGTGGCAATGTCTTTCCACTCTTCGGCAGCCCAAATTGGTTTTCCTCTACGCTGCCAGTTAGCCTTTTTCCACTTCTTCAACCATCCCCATAAAGCATTGGCTACCATCCATGAATCAGTATAGAGGTAGAGCTTTGGCCACTTCTCTCTCTCAGCAATGTCCAGGGCCAATTGAACAGCTTTGAGTTCAGCAAGTTGGCTCGATCCACCATCTCCTTCAGTGGCCTCAGCGACTTGTCGTGTGGGGCTCCACACAGCTGCTTTCCACTTCCGGTTCATTCCCACTATGCGACAGGAACCGTCAGTGAAAAGAGCGTAGGGTGTTTCTTCTGCTGGCAGTTGGTTGTATGGTGGAGCTTCTTCAGCACGTGTCACTGGTTCTTGTTCCTCTTCATCTGTGAGACTAAAGTCTTCACCTTCAGGCCAATTTGTAATTATCTCCAAAATCCCAGGGCGATTCAGTTTTCCAATACGGGCGCGCTGTGTGATGACAGCAATCCACTTACTCCATGTAGCATTGGTGGCATGGTGGGTAGACGGAACCTCTGCTTTAAACATCCACCCCAGCACTGGTAGTCGGGGTGCCAGGAGGAGTTGTGTTTCAGTGCCTATTACCTCTGAGGCAGCTTGGACTCCTTCATAGGCTGCTAAAATTTCCTTCTCTGTGGGAGTATAATTGGCCTCAGACCCTCTGTAGCTTCGACTCCAGAATCCCAGCGGTCGTCCTCGAGTCTCCCCAGGCACCTTCTGCCAAAGACTCCAGGACAGACCATGGCTCCCGGCTGCAGAGTAGAGCACGTTCTTCACATCTGGTCCTGTCCTGACTGGGCCAAGGGCCACTGCATGGGCAATCTCCTGCTTGATCTGGGCAAAGGCGTGTTGCTGTTCAGGGCCCCAGTAGAAAGTGTTTTTCTTGCAGGTAACCGGGTAGAGAGGACTCACGATCTGACTGTACTCAGGGATATGCATTCTCCAAAAACCTATGGGACCTAGGAAAGCTTGTGTTTCCTTCTTGTTGGTAGGTGGAGACATTGCTGTGATCTTGTTGATGACATCAGTAGGAGTCTGACGCCGTCCATCTTCCCACTTAATTCCCAGGAACTGGATCTCTCGAGCAGGTCCCTTAACTTTGCTCTTCTTGATAGCGAATCCAGCTTTCAGCAGAATCTGGATGATCTTCTCTCCTTTCTCAAACACTTTTGCTGCCATGTTCCCCCACACAATGATGTCATAGATGTACTGCAGATGTTCTGGAGCCTCACCCTTTTCCATTGCAGCCTGGATCAGTCCATGGCAGATGGTGGGACTGTGCTTCCACCCCTGGGGCAGTCGGTTCCAGGTGTATTGCACTCCCCTCCATGTGAAGGCAAACTGAGGCCTGCATTCTGCTGCCAGAGGAATGGAGAAAAATGCATTGGCAATGTCAATAGTGGCATACCACCTTGCTGCCTTGGACTCCAGCTCGTACTGGAGCTCCAACATGTCTGGCACAGCAGCGCTCAGCGGTGGAGTCACTTCATTCAATGCACGATAGTCCACAGTCAGTCTCCATTCTCCTTCAGATTTTCGCACAGGCCAGATGGGGCTGTTGAAGGGTGAGTGGGTTTTGCTGACCACCCCTTGACTCTCCAGCTCACGGATCATCTTGTGGATGGGGATCACGGCATCTCGAGTTGTTCTATACTGTCGGCGATGCACTATCGAAGTGGCAATTGGTACCTGTTGCTCTTCCCCCTTCAGAAGTCCTACTGTTGACGGATTCTCGGACAGTCCAGGCAAGGTGTTCAATTGCAGGATGCCCTCCATCACTACAGCTGCTATCCCAAATGCCCATTTGAGTCCCTTAGGGTCTTTGAAATACCCACTCCGAAGGTAGTCTATGCCCAAAATGCATGGGGCCTCTGGGCCAGTTGCAATAAGGTGTTTCTTCCACTCATTTCCAGTCAGGCTCACCTCTGCCTCCACCAACATATAGTCCTGTGATCCCCCGGTCACACCAGCAATAGAAACAGATTCTGCCCCTACATGTGTTGATGGAATTAATGTGCACTGTGCACCAGTATCGACCAAGGCCTTGTATTCTTGTGGTTCAGATGTGCCAGGCCAACGAATCCACACATTCCAAAAAACATGATTTTCCCTAGCCTCTACCTGGCTAAAGGCAGGGCCCCTCTAGGCCTGGTTTTCCTTCTTTCCTTGGGCGTATGTCTTAGAGGTTCCTTCAAGGGAGTCAGACATGTCATCATCATCATATCTGGCCGTTCGCCTACGGGCAATTGGAGCTGCTTCCCTTTTGGTGGAACCTCCTCTCTGGGTCTTGCCTTCCTTCAGCTCATGTACCCGTTGTGCCAAAGCAGCAGTAGATTTTCCATCCCACCTCTTCATGTTTTCTCCGCAATCATGCAGGAAGAACCACAGCTCAGCTCGTCGAGTGTACCCTCTCTCCCTATCTGGGGAATGTCTTTGTTGGGTACCAGAACCTCTTATCTGTACCGCTGAAATTTGGAAGAGGTCCTCTCTAATCTCCTCCCTGAGTTTCTTGTGATTCTCCTCTATCTTATCTTCTAGTTTCTGTAGACGTGTTTCCACAGCTGCAATTCTGGCATGTGTTGGGGCATGCACGGCATCTGCATATGCTCGAAGCTTCTTCGCCATATCGAGCACAGTCTCATATGTCTCATCCCGCTTCATTATTGCTAGAGCAGAAGCGTATTCAGGTGGCCCAAGTCGCACAAGTTTCCTCCACATTACAGGTGTACATGGTACCAGGTCCGGATTCCTAGTTGTTATGTCATCTGAAAAAATGAGCTCTGCTACCGCCATCTCTCTCAGACGTTGGATCCCCTGCTCTATGGTCTTCCATTGTGTCTGTTGCAAATAGAGGTCATCTGCACACAGGTATCTTTGTGCTACACCTTCCAGGATCCGTTCCCAGAGACTGTGAGGGCTAGCGTCCCTCATCATGCTTTGGTCAATGACAGGATCATGTGACAGAGATCCCAAATGCCTCGCTTCAGTGCCATCCAGAATGGTAGCCTCCCCTGCAGCATCCCAAAGGCGGACTAACCAACTAATTATAGATTCATCAGGTTGTCGCCTGTAGTCTTTTCTTAGGCCTCGAAGGTCCTTTAGGGAAAAGGTATCAATATTGGCTCCAGAATCTGTACCCCTCGATGTGGCTTCTGATTTTGGTGAAGGTCCTTCTCCTGGATCATCATCATCATCCTCCACCTTGCGATTGGTCTTGCTTTTACACTTTCCACCTTTTGTATTAGCAGCAACAGCCATTGGTTGAGGCCTATTGTCTAGTTCAGCTACTGGCCTGGAGCCTGGGATATTAGCTGCAGCCTGAGTGACTGGAATAGTAACTGTTGATTTGCATCCCTGCCTCCCTGTCTCTGTTGACTGCCCTACATTATCTAGCAGGGTGCGATAAGCATATGCCAGAGCCCAGCTTACTGCAATAATCTTTTCCCCCTTAGAGGCATCATGGTACTTCTCTTTCAGGTATTTCCCCACCTTGGCTGGATTCTGAATTTGTTCATGTGGAAAGTCCCAGACTACAGGGTCAGAAAACTCCTTCAGGAGTTGGCCCATATCCTCCCATTCTCCACACCATTCAAGATTTCCTACGCCTGGGTCAACTCCTGGGTCAGGGGTTTCATTAGCCCCTCGAGAAATCTCAGCCCTCATTCTAGACAAGCTGCAAACCATATAGAGGAAGCTCACCAGATGGAATACCAGGAAGATGGTATCTTTAACATTCAGGGGACACTGAATATTCTCCAAAAGTGATGTGACCGATTCAAAAGATATGAGGGACAGGAAAGACTGAAAAGCTTCATCCCCTGTTCCTCCTCTAACAAAGTGGGTGCAATTATTCATAAATTCCCAAAACATGCTGCTGGAACTAGGACGCATGGTAGGACGAAGAAACCATAAACCAAACATACCTGCCACAAACTCCAGTACCTTCATAAACTTCCTATAAATCATGATCACTAAACCCAACAAAATAGCAATCCTAAATCGTGCACCTCTAGTGTAAAAGCTATGTGTTAGGGACAACATTGGAGCTAGTTCCGGATAAGAAAACAAGCCTAGGGACCAGAAAGGTATTAGAACCTCAAAGAAACCTAGGGAACAGAAATACAGCAAGGACTCTATTCCAATAGACATTAGGGATTCAAGGGGCAACATGGCTACTCTATCCCCACACAAAGAACAACCAAAATGCACTCAATAATCAATACAAGTTTTTTCCACTCTCTCGAGCCCCACAGTTGGGCACCAAATTTACTGTATGTCCTGGTTTAGGGTAAATTTGGGAGGAAATCTCCGAATGGGGTTCCTCTGAAAAGCAAATCCAAACAGCCCCTCCCCCCAGCCGGTCCGGGGAAATAACTCCCTCAGAGAAGAGTGGAAAAAGCCTTATTTATTTAACAAACAAAATGCCCACAAGCATAAAGAATGAATAATAATAATAACAATAATAATGATATGAAACAATAAAACCTCTCGCTGCTCCGAAGAGAGATGGCAAAACTGAGAGTCCGTGCCAGGAGTCTGTTTATCAGTCCCTTCAGTGCTGAAAAATGCCGAGTCCTGGCCCGGTGGGCCACGGGTGCAAGATCCCGGTGCTCCTCTGGGTTTTTCAGTCCAGAGCAGATTTAAACAGTCCCAAAGAAAAATAAAATTATAATAATAAAAAAAAAAACAGTCCAGGAAAGCTACTTTGCCTCAGCTAGCTAGACTAACAAAGGGGAAAAAAAACTCTCTCTGGCTGCCCTCCGTGCATCCGACGAAGGAAAAAAAAAACCACACAGTCCCAAGGACGAGAGCAGATTCCGAGGAGTGAGTTTGTTTCTCAAAACAAACTGCTCGCTTCTTCTTTCCCTGCTCACTCTCAGAACCAGTCTTAAAGGTACAGAACACAGAACAGACGATGTGGGGATACAGGTATCATAGTCACCCTAGGACACCCTCTCCATGCACAAAAAAGGAAAAGGAAATCAAGATATGCTATCATAGACGGCAAATCAAGCAAAGTGGTGGAATCCAAACCCCTGAACACTAACTGGTCTGCACAAGCCTATGAGTTGTATGCAGTCCTGAAGGCACTAAAGAGGTTAAAAGGGAAGAAAGGTACAATATTCACTGATTCAAAACATGCTTTTGGGGTGGCATACACTTTTTGAAAATATGGAAGGAAAAAGGTTTAATTAACACTCAAGGTCGAGGGTTAATTCATGGGGAAATAATAAAACAAATTTTAGAAGCTATCAGGGAGCCAGAGGAGATCTCCATTGCCCATGTTAAAGAACATCAGGTAGGTATGCAATTTCAGACTAGAGGAAATAATTTGGCAGACAAAAAGGCAAAAAAAGCAGCATTGCTCACACTAAGTATCCCAAAGATTGGAAAAGAGGGGACTCAAGAATATCTCCCAAGTCCCTCTCAAAAAGAAATTGAAGGATTTGAGAAAGTAGGAGGGAGACTGGAGGAAGGGAGGTGGAAATTACTCGATGGAAGAGAACTGTTGCCAAAAGATTATGCTAGAAAAATTCTAAAGAGACTGCATCAGCAGACTCACTGGGGAACACAAGCTCTGGCAGAACAATTTTTAAAATTTTTTTGGATGTAAAGGAATATATGAACTGGCAAAACAAGAAGTGTAGCAGAGTTTTTGAAGGCAGTGAATATTTGGACTGTGAGTGAATCACCTAGTCTGGGCCTCAGATGAAGGCCTGTAAGGCCTCAGTGGCGCAGGTGGAAATTCAGCTGCTTAGTCTGTGGCGCAGTGAGAATTGCCCCTTAAGGTGTTAAGAAGGAATGGGAGTTTTCTAGTAGTTAGCAGGTGCAGTGGTTGGTGTGGATGCAGTAGCTGCCTTAAGAGTTTGGTCAACAATAAGTGTTTGCATTCTTTTCTCTGCTGTATGCCAATGAAAAGCCACTGTAATTGTAAACTATATAGAAATGTATATAAGCAGCCATCTTAGTCGAAATAAACCATAATGTAGCAGTTAACCACATTGACTCGATCTGCGTTCTCTATACAATCCAACTTCCCTTTATCTCAGGCAACCCTGCAACATATTGGCGCCTGATCACAGGGACCTGGGATTGTGAGTGCCTTGCAAGCATCGATGCCGAAAAACCGTCCGGACATGGGCACTGACCCAGAGCGTGTTTAAATACGGGGACGCTCTGGATCCAGAGCATGGTTAAATCCGGGGATGCTCTGGAGAAAGCTTTAGTTTAAATACGGGTAAGCTTTCGCTGGGAGACTCCGTGCTTGGTCGAGTGAAATGGAGCGGGAAGTTGGAGTTTCCGCAGCGGTCCGACACCGAGGAACAGCATCAGCACCAGCCTGTGGAAAGAAGGTAAGCTGCAGTGCAGCAGAGAGAGGTACATAAACATCTAAGATGGATGCGGAGATTTCAGCGGCGGTTCACCTTTTGTTTACTATCCTTTCCAAGAGAGGGGAAAAGGTGAAAGACTGAGATTGAACAGATAGCCCTGTGGGCGTGGAAACGGGGAAAGTTGCATGATTCGTCATTGGTTTTTAGCACCGCAGAATGGAGAGAGATTGGCAATTTAATGGCAGACGCTGCAATCTCAGGCAGCAGGGACGAAAAACCCGCACCGGAACTGAGGGTGGTTTGGGAAACAATTTTAAATACCTTACATACTGTCTCTGCAGAGGAACAGCCTGCCGCAGCCAGGCGAGCAATGGCGGCGACTAGTGCAGCCGCGCCAGATGTCCTTGCTCATGTGACTCAGGCAGAAGAAGTGTCCCCGCTGCTGCTCAGATGCTCAGACGCTGCTCGGACTGAGCGTGACCAGGAAGTGGCTCTGCCGCCCCACTCTGGGGGCTTGGTGAGTGACAAGGAGTCAGGCGGAGCCAAGGGCAGAGCAGACCCAGCCCGGGAGGATCACCGGGGCAGAGCGCAGAGTGGTAACAGCGAGGAGATGGCTCACGGCGGCATGGCCCTCCCTCTCTCCCCTCTCCCCTGCGTGGGGTGAACCAGCGTCGGCCGCACGGGGGGAGTCAGTGTCGGCAGCGACAGAGACAGAGACGCAACCACATACCGGCACCGCTGCGACAGAAACAGAGACACAGCCATGTCACGCCAGCGTAACAGGAGACTGCCCCGTTCCATCTAAGGCAGACTCAAGCATGTCAAAGAATGAAAACCTCACCTCTTTGACTCACGACACTCTGCAGTCGCAAATTAATGCACAGCATGCAGATGAATTCCAACAAGTAATAACAAAACTTGCTGAACTGTTACACTGCCAAGATCAGTTGGACAAACAAGTATCCACAACTCCTCAGTCTTGGGGAAAAGTACGGTTACAGCACGACTCTCACTGCATTCCGCTAATGCCGATGTTTGACACGAGATCTACTGTTTCATTTGTCAATCTGTCATATTGGCCATCTGATTGGCCTTTGCAAGCTTCAAGCAACCACATTATAGGAGTAGGCAGACTGACAATTCCTTCTATAAGCACAGATCCCATCAGCATCATTTTTGACAACAATCAAGTTATTGCAACTCGACCGTACGTCATGACTCTGCCCGTGCAACTTCCAGGACTGATAGGCAAAGATGTGCTGTCCCAGCTTGGCTGGTTTTAACCACGAATCAGCATTTTCTTCATGGCCTCTGCAGAGCAGCTGCCCATTCCGAAAATTACCTAGTTAATTGACATCCCTGCGTGAGTCGAGCAGTAACCTATGGCCAAGAACAAGCTGCAAATTGCAAAACAACTAATTCAAAACAGCTTGATGCTGCACACATTTGATCCTCTGTCAGTCTGTAAGACATCTCAAATTTTTCTTATACCCGAAAATTAGTAGCAAAAGAAAACGGGGGACGACCGATCCCACTGAAAATTTGATTCAACAGCAAAATTGGAGCCGACAACAATCAAGCTTCTGTCAGTCAGCAAGATGTTCAGTTTGTGCAGAAGTGAGGGGTGAAATGTGCCACCGGAGTCCCTCACTTTTCTGCAAATCAAGGTATTGTAACAAGAGCCAATTGTACCCTAAAAGAATGTTTGGCAAAACTGAAGACTACAAACCCCAGAAGCCCTTGCGGCAAGCGCAGGCGCAGACATGCAACATGCAGCCCAAGGCGCGGGATTGTCCTGGGTTGTGGTGTAGAACGTGCACGGAGTATTCTACCACCATCTTCATGAACTGTTGAAACCAATTGCTGAAGCAGCATTCTTCCAGACTCTCCCCTCCCTCTTTCTGTTAGGGTGTCTTTTGTTAAGGTGTCCTCTGCTAATGGGTCTTTTGATAACGTGTTTTCTGTTAATGGCCTGCTGATGACTTACAGATAACTCCCACCAGGAGTTATCTCCCGTTAATGGGCCATCAAGGACCCCCTGTATGACTCATTATCCCATTGTGAGATGCTCCACCCAGGGGGAGGAGCCAAGCATTCTCACCTGCATATAATCTGGGATCTGGGACAATACGGGGTACCTTACCCACTGGATCTACAGAGGATCAGAGCTACCAGACCTTTCTACGGGATTGCTGCTTCCATCATCTTGCTCAGGTTGTATTCTGACTCTGTCAGGGGTCTTTTGTATTATTGCATTTATTTTATTTCCTTTTTTTCTTTTCCTATTAAATTGTATTTCTGACTTGGAGCCTCTCACTAGTTTTGCTTTCAAACCATCACAGGGATCAACCCGAGCGGGGCAGACCCCAACAGAGAGCAAAACGGGGCAGCCCCTGGAGGCAAGTCGGCACGGCACACTGTCCTGCATGGCTCGGAGCTGAGGCAAGCAAAGGCGGCACAGACAGTCCCGAGTGGCCCAGAGGCAGCACAAGCAGGACCAGGACAAGCGCCGCAGAGCCTGACCCCGCCCACAAACGACAATTCTACATTATCAGCCCAGTTTCTTCACTTTTTCCTTTTAGCAAACAGTAGCCAAGTTTCCCTTTAATCTACTGCACACACCCCTTTTTCATTTATCCTTTAGCTACCTGCTGAATTCACCTTTTTTCTTTGACAGTTCTGCACAGAAATCATGTGCTGCACAAGTTGCAAGCCCTTGCTCTTCATCCAGGAGAGAGAGAGACACCTGAGATGCCGGTAATCGTTGAGTTAGAGAGAGCTGCATTCAAACACAATTGTAATAAATTAATCAACGTTATGGGGGTTTTTTTAGATGTAAAAGAAGAGATATAAAAACCACTGAATTTTTGCAACAACAGGTGCCTGATCACAAGCAAAATTTAAATCCAAGTTCAATTGTGTTTTAGTATTTTGATAATTGATTTTCAGTTTAGTCTTTGTTAAATATAAGTTGGATTTAAAATAAGAATTTATGAAGTTTAAGTGATAGTAAATTTATATTTTATACATTTAAGGTTTTATTGTAAGCTAATCTAATTTATAGAGTTTAGTTGTTTTATTCTAAAAATAAGAAAGCTTCAAGAGACACAACTGTGATGGAACACCGAGAAATGTTTCTTGTTTGTGAATGAAAAAGAAGACAAAAATTTTACATTGTGATTGTTATTAACTGTAAGCTATCCTGTATAGCTTTGTGCTTGTTTTAAAATAATAAATAAGTTAGGATAAGTAAGTTAAATTTAAAGTAATAAGTTTGAAATAATAAGTAAGTAAGTGTAAGATAATACAGTTTTAAGGTATACTTTTCACGTGTTTTAATTCCTGTGTTTTAACACTGGGTTTCTCTAACGCGTCATGATGCATTTCAAAACCTTTCTTTATGTTTTCTTTTTTCTGTTGTTGTTTAAGTATTTTGCAATTATTATTAGAAAGTTTGTTTTAAGAATTTAGTAAGAAATTTCACTGTAGCTTTAAAACCAGGGTACTGGCCACACCTTGGTTTTAACTAGAGTGAAGGTGTTTGTTAACAAACCCAGATTGTTGTCTGCATCAAAAAGAAATGCAAGTCACCTTGACTTGATGATTTGATTTCATTTATAACAGCTGAGAAAACTTTCCAGATGAAGTTGGGAACCTTGCTCGAGAAAGGATACCAAGTCTTCACTAAGGAGGTTTTTAGCTGTTGCAGAAATCTGGAAAAACTTGTAGCTATTAGCACTTCTTTTAATAACTAGTGCAATTTATAAAGTTTTACTTCACAAATCGAAAAGTTTAATTTGTTCTAGTATTATGTCCTTTTGTCGTTATCAGTTGTTTTCACTGTTATGCCTTATTTGTNTCTAGTATTATGTCCTTTTGTCGTTATCAGTTGTTTTCACTGTTATGCCTTATTTGTTAATATGCATGTAGAAATAATTAGCCACATCTCGGCCCCAGTCTGGCTGATTCAAAGAAAACGGGGGAATTGTTGCAGAATTTCTTAGGGACGGTGAATATAATTTGTATTTGGACTGTGAGTGAATCACCCAGACTGGGCCTTGGTGACGCAGGTGGAAATTCAGCTGCCAAGTCTGTGGCGCAGTGAGAATTACCCCTTAAGGTGTTAACAAGGAATGGGAGCTTTCTAGTAGGTAATAAGTATAGCAATTAGTGTGAACACAGTAGCTGCCGTAAGAGTTTGTTCAACAATGTGTATTTGCATTTTTCCCTGTGCTGTATGCCAATGAGGATGCACCTGTAGAGTAAACTATGTAGAAGTGTATATAACCTGCCATTTTGGCCAGAATAAACGGAGAACGTAGCACTGACCATACTGGTTGTATCTGCATTTTGCTCTTGCCAACTTCTCACTTATTTTGGGGTTCCCTCGGCTTTCTTAGTCACTAGGGATCTGTACCTGATTTCTCTGAATGAGAATTTGTTCCATTAATCTGGGTGGCTTAGAAGGAAGACTGTAATAACTCTGGGCACTGGGCTTCAGTTGGTCAAATGGTCTCTATTGAGGACAAAAAAAGACCTGTGAGTGTGTCTGGTTCAGACACACGAAGAACAAGGCAGACGCAGCAGGTCAAGGGAAAGCTTCTATTTTATTTTAAAAATCTGACTCCATATATACATTTTTACAAAAGGCCAGAGATTGGCTACACAGGTTGCCACCTCTTCGACCTGGATGGTGAACATCACCGTCCATCACATTTCTCCACCCAGAGCAGAAAAATGTAAACAATAGATAAATACTCAAAATATATATATTGTTTTTGTGAAGCTTTGTGAGAAACTCCAATTCAAGAACGTAAACAATCAAAAGGCTTTTGCATCAGGGCGACATGTGAGTTACAGGGTCTGTGTTTTTGTAACTAGATTAGTTAATGTGATGTGGCTTGGCAGAACTTGTGATTCCCTCTAACATGGAGGGAAGTTACCAGAAGTATTTTCAGTTTGCCAGCTGCAGTAAAAAACCACGCTCACCCCTGTTATAAATACATATTATGGCTTTTCACAAATATTAAGATAAATGCTATATGTATAATGTTGGAATAACTTTGCTGTATGAATATAGCTTTTATTTCTGCTATTAACAAAACTTAGAAATGCTAGTGGGATAGCTGATATATAGTTATGCTTGTAATTGAACTGTCTGCTTGGTTGAGATAACATTCAGTGAACATATGAGGACCCTGCTGCTGACATGTTAACTATCAGCACCTGCCATCTGTGGAAAGTATGGACCAAAGCCCAAAATGGAGGTGATAATGAAGGAGGACCAAAACCACAGACAAGAAACACGCATGCTCTAAAAAGGTGGACCCAAGGAGGGGCCATGCAAAATAGTTCCTGGAATATGTAAACTAGTTTGTGGAAATGTATGAATATGCATAATGACCTATGAATATGCAACAGGCTGATGTAATGGAAAAGGTATTTAAGGAGTATCTCTGAAGATGATAGGTGTGCTCTTGACTGAATGTCAAGCACCTGGCTGTTTAACCCTTTGCTTTATCTCTGTCTCCTATTGTCTTTTTATTAAACCTTTTAAATTTTACCAGGAAATTGAACCTCATTTTTCATACCCCTTTCTCCCAGTTTTACTTGGGTAGGACATCAAGTACTGCACCAAATTTTAAGAAGTGAGCTTCCCACTCAAACCAAGCAAATCTTCCCAGAATCAGCTGTGCTGTAAAAGACCACAAAAGTCACAGAGGCCAGAATTGTCCCTCCTGACCTTAAGGGCAACAAGGTCTCACTTATCTTTCTCTTAGATTGTGCCTCTGCAAAGAGCCTCAGCACATCTGACTGCAGTCACCCCAGAGCTGACCCCTGTGAGCCCTTCCTGCCACCCTCAGGTTCCTATCTCAGAGCTGGAAAGGCAAAACCGCAGAAAATGCTCTCAAAAGGTTAAAAATAGCAATGCAATAAAAATTCTGGCCAAGGAAGGATCAGCCCTGGAAGCTTTCTTGTTCTCAGTTTGAGCTTGGACATGGAAAAAATAATAGTCATGAAAGGACTCAGGCTCTCCCAGTACAGATGAATAATAAACAATACAAAGATGTGAGAAATCAGGTTGTGATTTGTGTCAATAAAATAGCATGTGTGTCTGTGGGCAATGTGGACAGAGACCATGGAATTATTATAAAGAAGAGTTTTAAATCAGCTAAGTAAGGCATGGAAGTGGGGTTTAACAAGGCAACTATATAACAGTAGGCTTTTAGCTAACAGTTTGTTTTAACAACAAAATTGTAATTGTTTGACTACTTTGTATAAGTTTTAAACTGTCCTTTGTAAAAGTATAGAAGCATTTGCAATCATTTAAAGGGGAACTGGGACTAACAAACTGAGAGGCTTTACAGAGATATTTTGAAACATGCTGATTTTGAGGTTTTGTAACTGAGAGAGGGGCCTCATGCAGACAGGTGTTGGGACCCTGCTAGCTTTGGGTTGTGTAATGACTGAAAAGAGGCTTGCAAAATGTATGCTGACTAACAAAATATATATGCTTGCTTAAGCAAACTGTATAACCAAAAACATTGTTAGTGGAAAAAGATATTTTAAAAGAAGAATGGGGGGAGGCTGGAGAGACATCAGAAGACCATCTCGGACCACCTCCCCAACAGACCTTCAAAAACCGCAACTGCTGATTATGAAGAAAAGCAAGCAGAAAATAACTAAAACCTTGGGGAAGTGAAGTGCCAAGAATGGTATAAGAAGACCACCACTCGAGAGCTGAATTTGCGCATTGCTTGGGGCCGTGACCCCCGTGCACCCGGCGCTGTAATTGCTCACTCTTTTATCGAACAAATTAATAAATTGGCTATATTGCTTGATGCATTGGCAAGTCTAGCTTTTCATTTATTACAAAGGCAAAGAGAAAAATAATAGATAAATTTTTATTATCCTCTGAGCAGTTGTAACATGGCAATTAGGACAGGAAAACAGGCAATTTAATGCCAGCATATGCATTGGAAAATTGGAGGTGGCCATAAAGGGAATTAAATATAACTGGAAAACCAGCCAGCATTGGTATGGGAGAATAATAAAAATAAGCGAAAAGAAGAAAGGGAATGAGGATAAACTCTACCAACCTTTGCTACAGTGTTCCCAGAAATGTCAAGGGAAAACCCAAACCCGTACAGCCACACACAAGTAAAGCAAATTATCAGCCTGAGCAGGAGGACATGTCTGGACAAGAAAGAAAACAAGTGATCTCTGTGGGCAGATCTAAATTCAGCAAAAAGAACAAAAGGGTTTGAGTATTGCAGAGTTAAACTGAAAGTTTTCCAGTTTTTTTTTTAATTGGTCAGAGAAAAAAACCTAGGAAAAAGAATGGAAGTGGTACTGCTGCTTCAGAGCAAGAGATGGTACAAAGCATGTGGCTCAGAGGAGGTGTGTGAGCACCCACAGCATGTACATGTCTGTTCACAGCCAGTTGAGGATTCTGGTTTGACAGAACAGATTAAAGAAGAGAAGGTGCTGAGCACATGGGTGTTAATCCACACCAGGGAAGCTGTTGGGGATTAGATTTGTTCCTTTTTTATTTATAGAACTTTTTCCCATAAATTGCTAGGAAACTAACTACTGAGTACTTATGAGTGCTTAAGCAAAACAAAGAAGTGGCCAAAGGAGAGGAGTGTAGCACCTGGCTACACCTCTTTTGGTATAGAGTTTCCTCTCGTGGTGGGGGCTGCTACCAGCTAGCAGTGAATCCCTCCAGACCACAGAAACCTCTCATGCTGGGTCCATCAGCTCAGCAGGCTGCTGCGTGGGTCAGGCTTGGATGAAGGACATGTGCTCTCTCTTGGGTTAATAAGGATGTTTATTCAGTGCAGCCATGTGGCAGAGGGGGCCTTGCCAGAGCCCCTGTCTCCACATGGAGGAGCATGGAGAGAGGTGAGGAGAGAGAGCGAGGCTCCTTTTACCAGGGCAGCCCTGGGCGGGGAAACACTGACCCAATGGGGAATGGAAGGGGGAGGGGTTACATCAGGAGGATGTGAAAGGGGCATACCAAATACAGACAAATACAAATACAAAAGACAAATTCAAAACCTAAAATTCGCGCCGCTACATTTTGGTCTCTGGGAGTTTCTCTCAGAGGGGGAAGATACCAGGAGTTTTGAGGGCAGGTAAAGGATGGGGGTGGGGGCAGCTGCGCTCTCTCGATCTCGGCATTGGAAGGAGTGGGGTCAAGCTGTTGTTTGCTGCAGGTAGAATTCACTGTCACCACCAAAGTCCAGTCCTAGGGATCTACCACCATCTGCTCATGTGTCCAGGAATTCTGAGCTCGCCTTCTCCTGCCTTGCTGGAGCTGGGCCGCCACTGTCCTGTCCCTGCCACTTCTTCAGCACTGCCCTGGGTCTTTGCTATGCTGTAGCCCCACAACCCCTGCCGGGACATCCCACAGTTCCAGCTACCACCGCAGAGCTTCTGATACATCTCATCTGAAATGAATGGGCAAGGAGACTCTCTGCTTTTTAATGCCTTTATTAAGATCAGCTCTAGGTGGGGGGCTCGAGGGGCTGCGCACACCGCCACTGCTCTCAGTGGACGATGTAGGGGAGGAGATGTTCAGCTCTTCCACACGGCCGAGCTGGGGCTTCCTTCTCGCAGGAGTCAGAAAGCCAAGGGAACCCTGAAATAAATGAGAAGTTGGCAAGAGCAAAAAGGCAGGTCCGACCAGTATGGTTAATCCTACGTTCTCCGTTTATTCTGGCTAAGATGACAGGTTATATACATTGCTACATAGTTTACATTCACAGGTGTTCTTCCATTGGCACACAGCACAGAGAAAAATGCAAATACACTTTGTTGAACAAACTCTTAAAGCAGCTACTGTGTCCCCACCAAATGCTATACTTAGTATCTACTAGAAAAACCCTTTGCCCTTGTTACCAACTTAAGGTGCAATTTCTTGCTGTGCCACAGTCTTGGCAGCTGAAATATCAGCTGTGCCACAAGGCCTACAGGCCTTAACTCTGGGGCCTACTCTGGGTGATTCAATCACAGTCCAAATACAGATCATGTCCACCTTCCCTGAGAAATTCTGCTACAGGAGTCCCTGGCTCATTGGAAAATCTAGGGGAGTCCTGTGTATGGGATACTTTTGAAGTTATGGTGACAAGATGGAACCCAACTCTGATTGGTGCGAGGTTCTTCATGGTTCTGCTGACTTAGAGTGGTTATTTTTTGGTTTTGGTTTGTGTTGGCTCGTCATTTTTTTAGGGGTTTTATGTCCAAATCGCGTCCCATGAGTATTTGAGGTTTTTTTATTTGCATGTCGGGTGGTGCCATCGGTTGCCTCGGTGGTTGTTATGGCAGGAGTGGTGGTTGCTATGGCAGGAGTGGCAGCAAGGACAGTTACAAAGGAAGAGGTTTCAGGTAATTAACATTTGACAGACAAAACATTTAGGGAAGATATTTTTAATTACCATAACAACCGGTCTGAGCTAAACGACAGAGAAAAGCCTTACTATAGGCAAGGCAAAACTGAACTCAGAAATTGTTATTTTGTTTCTTACATCATCCACCAGCCCAGGATTCCTGCTCATCCCTGCTGTTCCAGCTTGGTGCTTCTCAGTCCTGCAGGGGCACTGGGATCAGACTGCCCCAGGGTTTTGTAAAGCAAAGGCTCTCCTCACCCCTTCCCATCTCAGCCGAGGCTGTCATGAGGTTCCTGGTTCTGTTTTGTTGTTAATGCTGTAGTTGTTGTTTTGTTTGCCTTGTTATACATGCCAGTAAAGAACTGTTATTCCTATCTCCATACCTTTACCTGATGTAAGGAATAAGAGCTTGACTCAGCCAATATATCAAGCAACAATCAATTTATTAATTCATTAATTCAAATGATAAAGTGTGAGCAAAGCAGAGCGCTGGGTACAGTGGGGGTTTCCCCTCTAGCTGCACACTGGCTGCTGATTTTTGCTGGTATTTATTGAGCATCTTCATAAGCACTTCTCAGCAGGTTTTTTTTTTTTTTTGTGGTTTCTTCCTAGTTTCTATTTGTGAAGTCTGATTTCTATACCCCATTGTGATCAGTTCCTATTGGTGATGTCGAATTTCTATACCCCAAGGTTGTAAATTAGTGATGGTGATGTCCAGTTTCTCTTTCCACAATCATACATCAGTGATGGTGAGGCCCAGCTTCTCTTTCCAGGGCTGTAAATCAATGATGGCTAGCTTCCTTACATCTGTGATGGTGAGGTCCAGTTTTCCTTTCCAGGATCGTAAATCAGTGAGGGTGATGTTTAGCTTCCTTTACCAGGATCATGCATCTGTGATCATGGGGTCTAGTTTTGTTTTCCAGGATCCTCAATTAATTTTTTTAGCTTAGGATAAGCTCACTTCTTTCTTTTATTTAGGTGATTACCACTCCTTTTATATATTCTAAAGCTATAGTTCAAAACCTCTTATTACAAAGCAGCTCAAAGCTTATAATAATTTTGTTTCAAAGCAAATAATAATACTTCTGCATTCTTCTATCCTACATGCTAAAGGCCTAAAAAACCCCAAAAACCTTAAAACTTATATTGTGAAAACTTTAAAACTCACATTATTCACTTATAAGCATGCAAAATATTTGTCCAAAAAGCCTCTTTCCATGTATTTTCCATTTGTTTATTAAAACTCATAACTGTCCCATGACCTCGTTCCACACATTTCACAACAACTGCACAGGCCACCTTTTTTACCTGACATGAAACACAACCCCACATTTCACACAGAGACCCCCTTGATTTCAAAATTATAATAATTTGGAGGGAGGGGATTTACATTGAGAGGAATGACAGACTTGTCTTTACAAACAAGCAATGGATCTGCTGGTAGGTAAAACTAGCACTGAGAGATAAAAGAAACAATGGGAAAGATTCCACTGATTGATGAATGGAAAAGAAGATATTTGCCTTTACAAACAAACTGTAGGTTTGCTGATAAATGAAATTGGATATTGAAAGATGAAAAAAACAACGGGAAAACCCATAAATTCCATAAGAATTAAAAATTAAAAAGGAAGTTATACATTAAAGGAGAATTTTCGGTATTAGGCACTCCAGGAAGTCTGTAACTCTCAAGTACCTCAGCCAATGGGGAAAGAGAGAGGGAAATGCAGCCAGGAAATTAGGATAAAATAGGAGGCTGAGTCCTCCAAAATTTGAGAGAGCCTAGGGGAAATGCCCCATGGCCTCTCCCTTTATTCGAATAAAGTAAAAGGACTCCTCTGTCTCCTTTTTGGACATAAACCTCTGTCGTTTGTGGATTAATTTTCCTAACAACATTCTCCATTCCAAGGGAGGCTCTGGCTTTCCCTGGCAGACACCTGTCTTTCAAACTAAGACAGAAGTCCACAAGACAGCCAGGCTGGGGAGACAACCCCCACTGTGTCCCAAAGTAGCTCAGCACAGCCAGGGCCAAGGGGAGCAGTGCTGGGGTAGCTAAAACCACCCAAAAATCACCAAGTCACAGCTGAGGTGCCCTGAAACTGGGGGGTGGAAAGCTCTGGAGGAAGTGTGATGAACCATGGTGGAGGGCATCACTCCTGTTTGCTGCAGCACAGCAGTGTGTTGCAAATTGCAAGTGACAGCTGCAGGTCACCAAGTTGCACAAAGGCATTGATGAGTTGGGTTGAGGTAATGAATGGCACAAAGTGCTTTACTGGGACAGGCCTCATCTTGGAAAGCCCATTCTGGCACCCTCACATCTGCTTCAGGGTCCAGGGTTTGCACCTCAGTGTCACATCCTTCTTGGGTGAACCTGATGGTGAGGGCACTACCTGGGTGCTGAGCAGACAGAGCTTTCTGGGATGATTTGTCACTGGTTTAGAAGAAATAGAGGTGGTGACCTTGAGCAGCTCCAGAGCTATGGGTTTGCCCTTCACATAACACTCATGTAAATGTGCCTTTCCAGGCATAAGCATGACTGACCTCAAGTACGTGGGCAAACTGTATATTTATTACTATAAAATGACAGCAAGTTCACTGACAAAAGCAGATTGGGCAGCTGGTGGGGATTTTTAATCACAGAGAAGATTCAGTGGTCACTGAATGTTAATCCACAACTGTTTACAGAATCACATTGTTACTGCAGCATGTTGGTTTTTCTTTGAAGGAGTTAAAACTATTCTGACAACATAATGACATATGGTTATTAACTGACTTAAGAAGAGCATTTAGGAGATATACAATGATTTTTTAAACATATATATATAATGTAAAACTATATACTTTATATATAAATATATCTAGCTATGCAGGATATGTCTTACAGGAAACAAAAGGGGCTGGTGATATTTTCTCATAAAATTTTATGTTGTGGTTTTCTGGCTTTCGAGATGTTGCTGATTTGTCCATTTAAAAACAAACAGAAAGAAACCCTAAGAAAAAAGTCTAGAAGAGTACTTCAGAGAGTTGGTTCTAAGCTTTCATATTCAAATATCAAATGACTGTATTACTGTTCTCCTACTTGTAGTGTTAACTAATCCAAAGGAAAAAAGACAGGAAGGAGAGATAAGGCACTGGGATGGGACCCCAGGGGATGACACCAGTTATGTCTGCCTACACTTCCACAGTGGATGTGTAAATGAGGATAATAAACTGCTTTACTCCCACTCTCAGTGTGTAAAGTTTATGAATGCATGGGATATCCATTACTTTATAACCTACAGCTGGGACTTCTGGAAAGCAAAGGAATAAAGGTGGAGTTGGCCTTTTCCAAACCTGCAAGAATTTGCTCTCAGGATCAAGGCCACAGAGTACAGCCCCCTGAGGCTGGTCTGTAGAGGATTCCAGACTTGCCGACTCTGCCTGGGATTGCTTGGCCTGTGACCTCATAAAATGCTCAGGTCCTGGCTGAATGAAATAAGCTTTCAGCCTGTAAAGCCATGTAAGCATGAGAACTGCTTGGGGAAGGTAGGAGAGCTCAAGGACTTAGATGTTTAATTGGCTTATGGAGCTAAACTCCTTTAAGAACATAAGCTGCTGTGAAAAGGGAAGCTGATTTAAATTCCCAAATCTCCCTGCTGGGAGGCGAAGCCCAAGTGTGCTATAGGGTGGTAGTTCAGGGCCTGGCTGTGACTTGGCTTCTGCACAGCAGTCATCAGCCCTCCAGAGGGGACAGGTTTCCTGGGTGGCACAGAAGCTGCTGTGGCCAGGACATCTGGCTCCCCAGTAACTTTGGACTAGTGAAGCTGTCTGAGAGGCTGCTGGAAGCAGCTCTAATTTGGGGAGTTCTGAGCACTCTTTCACACCCTAGGAACCAGATAGTGAGAGACCCATGAGAAATGGAAACCAGGAGGTCTGTGAACATGTGGTGTCTTTGTTTCTACTTAGTTTAAGATTTTTTTTTTAGTTTTGGGGGGTTTATTGTTTGTTTTCTGCTTCAGATACTGGCTCTCATTATGTCTCATGTGATTAAAATGCCACTATTTTCTCCTTAGGAGAAAATAAAAATGTCACTTCTCTTTTTAATAAGGTTAGAGCTTTAGCAGTTCCAAGTAGGCACATTAAACCATTTTGTCCTCAGTATTAATTTTTGTACCCCCTCCTTTCATTGAATCCAAGTCTTCATTTCTGCTCTGTGCATTACTAGAAAGATGCTGGAGCTGCTGCCTCAGCAAAGCAGTGTTGGAGGGAAAGTCCCTTCCCTTGTCTTTCCTTGCTTATGCAGCTGATCCCATTAGCCCTTATCTTACAGTATTGCACGGAGGTGTTGTCACAGATCTGACATAGTTTGGGGCTCTGGGCAGTGTCCAGGTAATGGGACGAGGGTCTGTGCCACAGCCCTTCACCCCACTGGGTGCAGGCTGGGCTTGTACATAACCTGGCAGGAGCTGCTCTTCAGGTCAATATTGTTTCAATGGGTTTATTTAGCAGTTGTTTCCAAGTTATCAATAAAAACAGTGAATACACCCAGTCTCAGACCTGTGCAGACACATTTCTTTCCCACAAAACTTCCATGACTAAATATCAGTCAATGACTGGCAGATGTACAGAGCCTTCCCATTCTTCCCAAACCCCCAAACAACTTGTCAGATTTAATTTTTAAAAAGTTTGCAGTCTCAGCTGACAGCTGCACTGTGCAGCAGCAACATCAAGGTGAGTGCACCTACTCAATGCTCTGCCCAAAATGTTGTGAAGTGCAAAGGGAAGCTGACAGAACCCCACAGGAGCTGTGCTGCCTCTTTCCAGGCTGTCTGGTGTTACAGGCACAAGTGAAACTTGGCTGGAAGTTATATGCAGGTTATTAATATACAAAGATAGAGAATGTTTAGATAGGACTGGCACGGATCTACAGGAAAAGACACACACTTATTCATTAATTAATGTTGGAAGAGGGCGCTGTTGCTCAATGCCTAAATGAGCTTCCCTTTGCCTTCCCCATCCAGAAGACACACACACACTAATTAGGCAGCCTTCCAAATACAGGATACATTTCCCTTGAGGAAAAAAGGAGAATTTAAAAGACTCAGGCACTGCACTGGGGTACCCAAGTGTGTTTGAAATGGCCAGAGTTGGCAAAATACTGAGATGAAAAGCAGCTTGGAACTAAATGGAAGTTGTAGCGAGAATAGAGGAGACTTCTCCAAAGATGTTTAATAGGTCACAGAGGGCGGGTTTTGTTCCAGAGGGCTGGATGGAGGTTTATAAATTACAGTTCCTCTTTTTCCTTTTTTTTCCTCCTCTAAGAAAAAGAGAAGCAGAGTGTCGCCCTGATGCAAAAGCCTTTTTGTTGTTTATACTCTTGAACTGGAGTTTCTCACGCAGCTTCACAAAAACAATGTATATTTTTAGCATTTATCTATTGTTTACATTTTTCTTCTCTGGGAGGAGGAATGTGATTGATGGTGGTATTCACCATCCAGGTCAAAGAGGTGGCAATCTGAGTAGCCAGTCTCTGGCCTTTTGTAAAAATGTATATATGGAGTCAGATTTTTAAAATAAAGTAGAAGCTTTCCCTTGACCTGCTGTGTCTGCCTTGTTCCTCGGGTGCCCTGAAACTGCCACAGCAGAGGGCCTGGGAAATGCAGATGTGTAAGAGGGACTTAAGGTATGAGTTGGGCTTTTTTTGTAGCTAAGGCAAGGTTAAAATTGTGTAATTTTGTGAGGCACAGGTTAGGCTTGCAACAGGACTGAAAAAATCTGTTTAATTTACTGAGAATGTGCCCAGATTGACACATGACACTGAGAAGGTTAAAAAGATAGGATAAAGGTTTTTTGGGGTTTTTTTGAGTAAGAAAGGTGTCCCCACATTTAAAGTTGTTGATCTTTTTTTTCTTTCCTTTAGGAAAGAAGGGAACAGAAACCAAACCAACACCCTGCCTCCAAAAACCCATGCCTAAGACTTTAATCTGACAATTCCTCCCAGCCAAGGGTGATTCAGATACCAACTCCTTTTTAGCTAAGCCCCAAACTTCAGTGGTTTGGATAAAAGGGAACCATGGTCTGAGTCATCCAGAGTTAGTATTTGGTTGGCAAAGCCATGCCTGCAGGATTTTCTAAAGTCAAAAAAATCCTGCTTGTCTGCCAGAATTACCACAACTTGTCTTGCTTTCAGAAAAAGACCATCTGCCATGTGATATTTTGACTGATAAAATTAATGTGGTAGCGATTAAACTGTGCATTGTCAGTTTTCTTTGTGTTTTGTTTTTTTTACTGAGAGATCTGCCTGTGAAGAGGCAGCAGCTATTTTTTTCCATAATTGCATCTGTTTCAGAGAGCAGACAGATGTTGGGCTGAAATTCATTATGGTATTTATAAACCCAATTGGGATCTGATGACCTAGTAACATATAGCTACTGTTCCTTGCAAAGTGTTTCAAAGTGTTCTTACTTTGAATGAAGAAATAAATTTGCAGAAGATCGGAGGGAAGGGAAAAACCTCTAGCAAGGCAGATGGCTGCACAATAGCAAGATACAATAGTTATACAAAATGTGGGAGTTCAATTTATTTCAATAAATTATCTTTATTTTGCAAAATTGCCAGCCAACCTTTGTGCACTGGTATCACTGTAGCAGGCAGATACTGACTTGGTATTCTGATATACGGCAGTCACAGCAAAATACTCAGTGACACAGGAAAGAAAAGAAAATCAGAGTAGGAAAAATTCTCATGGAGAGACAAAATAATAGAAATAGCTTTCACACAGGGAAGCAGTTCTCTATATAATTCATGTATTACTGCACAAAATCACCATTGAGGATTCAACTGGTGCTGGAACAGAGTCCAAAGACAGGAGTGCAAAACACCATAGTTACAGAGGATACGACTCCTCTCCTTGGAAGTGTTGGTGTGACTGTTTTCAGGGGGAGCAGGGCTGTGCGCTGGGCTGATGGGAAACTGGAAACTTCCAGTGGCAGAATTTGTTTCCTTGAGAAACTCCAAAGGGCTGAGCTAAAACAATGCTGTCAAGTCCTGGGTCAGGCAGGCACAGAGGGTTATTGGTGCTGCGGGGAGAGGGCTCCTCGTGCTCCCTGTGCTGTGTGGGGACAGCCTGGCACAGGCTAGCTTGTCTGGGTACCACTGGAAAGAAAATAAATTCCTGCAAAAGTCCCAGTGAGTGGCATTTTGAGTAATGCATATTTTGTGGGACACCTATGTATTTTTAGCCTTGGAAAATGAGGTGGACATCCTGGCTGGGATTACAGTAGTCAGAGGCACTTTTTCCAGCTTGCCTGTCCACTCAGGAATCCTTTGGGAAGGAAACTGTTTGGTCTCATTTTGGATATCCTGTGAAACTGAACTAGCATGGTTGCCAGGAACTGAAAAAAGTTATTTAATTTTTAAAGAGCTGAAAAGTACTGTGTGTGCTACTGAGTACCATATGGGAAATTACTGTTTTGGTTTGTTTGTCTGGATTTCTGATATTTCCAGTTTACTCAGGATAGCAACCTTGTCTCTTGATTCTAATGCAGCAGTCTCTGCAAACTGGAAATCTGAAGACAGTCAGGTTTAAATATGACTTTCTGGCCCAGCCTTAATGTGTTTGGAATGAAGTGGGAATTTTCCTTAGTTCAAATAGGAGAAAGCATGAGAAATATTCAGAGCACAATCCAACAATGCATTGAAAACAATGACATTTTACTGTGATTTCCAAGCACTGTAGGGCTGGTTCCCAGGAATGCTGAAGATATGAAGTGGATTGTGTTGGTAGTTCATTTTTTTTGCATCTTTTTACTAAATTGGAATGTAAGTGGACATCCATGGCCTGAAACTTAAATCTTCCCTTCGCAGTCCAAAAAAATTTTGCAGCAGCTGCACTAAGTTATCCTGATATTTTCCAAGGTGTGACCTGATAAAAGTATTCTCTGCTTTTCTGTGGTCATGAAATAGTACTCCTGGCATTGTGTGACTGCTACCAAGCTAGTATCCAGACATATCCAGGCTGTATACAAGCCTATAAAGACTTTTAATGTGTAACTGTATCCAGTCAAGGGTTGTCCCCTAAAGAAACACTAAGGAGATATCTAAAATCTCTAGTTCATATAAAAGCCAAAAGTAATGGAGAATTTTGTGAAGTATTTTTATTCTGGGAGAAAAGTGCTGATGTTTGAGCATCAGCATCAATCTGAACAGGTGCCTCAGGCATGGGCATAATCCAGGTTCCTTACAGAAGATAAGAAAACTTCCAGCAAAATAAATCTCTCAGGGAGTGTTCCAGTGCTAAGGAAAGCTGGTGTTCATAGAGATCCTTTCTAATATTGGTGCACGTGCTGGGGATCTGCTGCAGAGAGGAGTCCTGGGAAAGGTTGGCACACTGGGATGGCTCTCCACCATGAAGCTGGGAGCAGGGGAACCCAGAAGCTTGAAGAGGGTTTTGTCTCCTACCTGTATAGCAGGGAGCCTAACTTGAGCTTTAGGGTTTCTGAGCTTCATGTTGGATTTGTATCCTGAAAATGCTGGGAAATATATGCAGAGGGTTGGCTCTGGAGTCACAGATGTGGCATGAGCTGCTGAGCCTGGCTGTTGTTCCCACAGCTATGGGAGTGGCAGAGATGTCCATTCCCTGAGCCTCATCTGGGTGATTATTTCAATAAAAGGATCACGTGTGTTGGAGTTTTTCTGAATGATAATTTTTCTGAATTTACAATTCAGAGAACTGAGAAATGCTGAAAATAGTCAGTTTTTCCTTTTCAGGCTAAGCCCCCAGTTTAAGAAGCTGTTTATTTCCTGTAGACCAGAAATCTTGTTATCTTATGAGTTATCTTCTTGTTTATTTGTCTGCCAGCTTCACAGCTGTAGCTGAGACCCAATGTAAACAAAGCTAGAGGAAACAAGCCAGCATGTCAATTTGAGCCTCCGTTTTAAACACTCTCTTCCTTCACTGAGTGTCACATCTGGCAGGGGCAATTAGTCTTGGTAGGATTATTATGGACCCAAATCTGTGTTAGGATGATGACAGAAGAGCTCAGAATTAGCCCAGTACTTCTGGGGTACAATGGCATTTCCTTTGCTGAAACAAAGGAAGTTCTTTTCCCTTCATTCTTGCACTTCCCTTTTAGTACAAAACATCCTTTGCATGCACATAGACATTTGAAAGGTTTTTATGTTCAGGTCTGTGGTTGCTGAATTTGGCTTCAAGGTTTTGACTATGGTTATTGGAGAGGAAAGCTGTACAGATAGCATTTAATTGTCTCTTGTGCTTGTTAAGCTTTGGTTGTTTGGTATTTTTAAAATTGAATTTATTATTAAGGGAACCTGTTCACTTTTTATTATTGGTGAGGCAAATGTGGGTTTATTAACAATTGCACTAATGCATCAAATTTCTGATTCCTGGGAGTTACTCTGCCACACAACTTCATGCAGAAGAGCAAAGGTGAGAGAACCTGCTCACAGGTCAGCAGTAGCACAAGCACTCTGTTTGGTCAGGGCTTTGGGAAGGATTTGCCAGGAGCAGGGCATGAGGCTGTGGGGAACACCTGGAGCACATTTCTGTGTCTGTAGAACCAGTCAGCAAGCTGGTGAAGAACTCAGGCCTTGTAAATCTGGTTCTACTATGTAAAGTACCCTTGTCCTTGTGGCATTTGTAGCCTCAAGAGATCTGCTGTGAATATTGGTGACAAAAGCAACTGTTGCTTCTGTTAGACCTGCAAGGCCTTTATGGGGAAATGATGCTCTGCCTTCCTCAACAGCAAGGGGAGAATTGCTCAGAGCCCTGCCTGCAGTGGTGTGAGTGGGACTGGAGCACCCACAGAAACTCCCAGCAGGGTGCAGGGGGAAGGCATGTGATGGTAAAATGTGGTGGTAAAAGCACATAGCAGGAATAGTGAGACCTGCCTGCAAAAATACTACAAGCCATGTTATACTTCTAAACACTTTTATACTTCTCATTTTTAGGTAGAGCTTTCTGTCAAGTGGAAATTAATCCTCAAGTTGGAGCACTCACCAGAGGTGAGCAAGGCAGGCAGGATTAATTTCAGCAAAAGATCTAAGAGATGGAGAGGGAGAGAGGGCATTGGGTAGACAACAGTAGGGAGTTTCACACCAGTTCTCACCAGGGAGGCAGGAAGGAAGTAGAAAGTGGCAGGAGACGAAGGACAGCCTGAAGGTTAGAGAGAAGAGATAAATAGGGATTGTGAGAAATAACACAAGCAAAAAGGCTAATGATTTATGTAAGGCAGGACAGCTCAAATGGGGAGCAAAGCTCTGGCTTAGCTTTGACAAAGGTGACATGAGGGCCAGAATTTTCTAAATGCTGCCCAGGGGAGAGCAGGGGGCTAGGCTGTTGCTGTGTGTGGATTTCTGCTGCATTGCACATCGCTGCATTACACATTTAGTTCTTCAACAAACTTACACTTTAATGCAGTGATTGGCCTCAACTCTTTAGCAGTGCCTCCACATGCTGGCCTGGAGGCAGGCAGAGAGCACAAATTCAGGGTCACATTAGTGATAATGTACCCAACGTGAGCTGTTGCACAAGAATACTTTGAAGCTGAGTGATACATCGGCACTTCTTTCAAGGAAATTGCCAAATGCCTTTATTACAACACTGCCCCTGCTGCCGGCATTGCAGCTGTCCTGGTGTGTTAACAGCCACCAAAGACACTTTGACCACTTTGTCTTGATTTTATGTTTGCAACTGTGAAAGTACTGATAGAGAATTCCAGCCCCATTGCTTGCTCTCTGAGAGAGGACAATGCCCTGAACACCCTTTGAGAATGTTTAAGGACTTTGTCTCAGAAATGTGCATTTCCACTGATATTTGTCTCTAAATACGAGGCCCAAGAATACCCACAAGTCCTTCCAGCCTGCTACACTACGGTTGCACGGCGTGTTCTTCCTGCGGTCCCAATTACCAGGGAAAGGAGGCTGTGAGGGGCAGCGATGTTGTGGTACCAAGGTGGATCTGCCTGCAGCGCTCGGGGCCGGGCTGGCCGAGGGGCTGCTGCCAGCTCAGCACCGTGGGCACAGCCCGTGTCTTCGTTCCGCGTGGGGCCGCGGAGCTGAGCCGAGTCTGTGAGCATCGCTGGGAGCATGGCTGGGAGCATCGCTGCCGTCATCCCCCGGGCTCGTGTTCGCAGCGCCCGTCATCCGAGGGGAAGGGGCTGGGAATGTCTCAGCTGGGTGTGTGAGAAAAATTGGGCAGGAGACGATGTTTCCTCCTTTAAATGCCTTTATTAAAGTATCAGCTCTTTTAGAAGCAGGCGCCTCAGGGGGGATGGGGTGGCCTCCACCGCAGTGCTGAGAAGGAGGGGGGGGCTGGACACTCTGCTGCTGCACACAGCCGAGTGGGGAATTAGCCTCCCCCCTCACGGGAGCATGCTCCCGACAATTCCAAGTCCAATGTGATTTCCACTGATGAGTCAGATGTTCAGATTGCTCTTCTGGTCACAGGCGAGATCAAAAGGTCCTGGCATCAATTGGCCTGTACTCTTCAGTCTTTATTGTTATTATTCTTTTTGTTTCAAGTTGTTGTCAAAGAGTCTTAATTACTGTTTGTTTTGGAAGTTGTCCCGATTTTCCTGAGGTGTTGCATCCTGGGATCTTTACCATAAGGGGTGTTAGAGTAGGAGACGGGGGCAGGGGGGGGTGAGATAGCCAGGCAGAGTAGAGAGGTGTAGGAATCTTACGTTGCCATGGAAACGACATTCTCGCTTGACAGGTCATGAAGATATATTACAAAAATGAGTACAAACAGTTTCTAACATTTAACTTTACACTTCTATAACTAATATAACTAATACTTTCTAACTTTATACTTAAACTTTTAGGAGTTGTTTTAAACCTCATTTTTCACAATTCCCCTCTCTCTCTATTTGATCGGGCCTTCGCCCGCATCAACTTCTGTCGCTTGGTTTATGGGAGCTCACTTTCTTTTTTGATTTTGAAATTGGCAATATATTTGTTCTGCTGTCTCGAGTTCAGCTTCTTCTTGAGTATCTAATTTCATGATATGTGCAGGCTTGTTAGTATTTTGGAGACTGGCTTGGACTGTCGCTGTTACAGTACGAATAAGACAAGGGATAACACAAGGGAGGAGGAGGATACTGGCCAGTGCAGTGCCTATTGTAAAGACTACTTTCTTCCACTACGCTCCTTTTAAGGACTAAAAGCTATCCTACCAATCTATGGACGCAATAGGTTTCCATTCTTGATTACCTACATATGCTATTTTCCTGATTTCTTTAGAAATGTTTCGAATTACCTCACTTTTGTCATCGATTTCCAAGCAGCATTCTGAGGTGTTGAATTTTCCACAGATGCCTCCTTCATTTGCCAATAGATAATCTACAGCCAATCTAATTTGGTACACCACTGCTTTAGTTTGTGTCAATTGGGTGCTTATGTAATCTAATGCCAATGCTGTTTTATTAGAAATTATTTCTAATACTGCTTGGAGTCGAATTATACGATTTAACATGTAAATTGGTATTCGGTACCCCCAGGACGCATCCTGTGCCCATGTTGCTGGTCCATAAGTCTTTATAATTTTCTCTGGAGTCCAGACTTCTCCTTTCCAGGTTTGCTCACTCCCCAGGTCAATTGTGGTTCTTTTCTTTCGATTGCTTTTTCTTAAGGTGTCATAAAGGGGGATACCTAGTTGTTGTCCGGATTTGCGTGGAAGAAGGCCAACTTTATGATGCCAATAGTGCAACTACCTGACCAGTCTCCGGGGAGGTGTGTGTAAGCTCGGTTCCCACAAATCCAAAATAAGTATCTTGGTGCTTTCCAAAAGAATCTTCTATATTAAATGGGTGTTCTCAATACTTTGAAATATCTTTCATTGCCCAGAAGGGGTTAATGTTATTAAATTCATCTTTGCATTCATGTAATTGGCAGTCGGTATGGTAAACACACCAAATTCTTTTTTTAAAAGCCCAATATGTCTCTGGTTTTCTAGGGACCCATTCTTTGAGGAATTCTCTCACTGTCAGATACCTCTTACAAGGCATTTTCCCCACAAATGCCTGGTACCTTTGGCCTACTCTTCTTATACACTCCTCTCCTATTACAGTCGCCTTTAAATCCCACTGTTCTTTTGGTCTTTCTTTCCCTTTTGGAGGTGCTTCCCTTAGTTGTCTCCATCTCAGAATGTCAAGTGGTGTTAAGCTACTTCCTTCCCAAGGCCATACATCAGCCATCTGAGTGTTCCCACATATACAGCAGTTTGTTAGGTTCAACTCATGGCTAATCTTTTCCATGAGATCAACAAACAGATTCTTTTCTAGGGGTTCACTTATTTCACTTTTGTTCCACATTACTGGCTTTTCTTTTATGAGGTCAGCAACTCCATTTAAATTGTTTAGTTCTTCAAAACAAACCCATTCTCTGACAGGGCATTCCCCAACTAGGCGCCGTCTAAAGTCGGTAGCACTTTTAGCAACCCAATATTTCTTTCCATCTTCTACACAGGTGGAAAGGGTGGCTATATCCAAACAGGTAGGATCAACGTGGGTGTGAACCCTTATCAGCGACTGCAGGTTTTCCCCATCATATATGGGTTGATAGCATTTGGTGCATGTTCCTTCTGACAGCTGAACCATCAGCACAGTACCTATTAGCTTCTCCAAGAGTCTGATACGAACCTTTCTGGTCTCGCCCAGTCTTGCCTCTTGGATTCGGTGGCCTTTATGGGGTACCTGTAAGGCTTCACTAGGTCCATTCATACCCACTCCTACTTCTTCAAATTTGGTCTTTGTTAGGTTATGCTCTGTGAGAGAACGGTAGTAATTTTGATTCTTATCCATTATTAACTTTTAACAATAACACTTTAAAACTACTATAAAACTTGAAACACAAAACATAATAGAACTTTTTACAATACACCAGCAACTTGTTCACTGTAAATGCTTCTTATCCGTCTTTAGTCTTGTTAACCAGTCCCAGCTTCCTCTTTCAAAGTAAATTTGAGTGGGTTTGAGCTCTTGGACACAGTCCACTCAGGTAGATTGGTGGCTGCAACAGTGGGTTCCGTGTCTGGGGTATTATTTGGAGGTGAGAGGGGTCCCTTGACTCGAGTGAAGTGGATCCAGCCCTTCTCTTGGGTTTTCACAGCTGTATGTGTGGTCAGCAGGACCTGAAAAGGACCCTCAAATTTAGGGGTTAGTGGGGTATTGGTCCATGTTTTTATGAGCACCCAGTCCCCAGGTTTTATCTGATGGAGGTCAGTGTCCAGAGGCGAGGCTTGAGGAAGATGCCCTCTTTTTCTAAGGTCTGCCAACGTGTTGCTAATTTTTCTTATATAATTTTGGGCTTCTGCTTCCCCGTCTAGGTAATCTCCAGCGCTGTAGGGAGTTAACAAGAAGGGGAGTCCAAACATCATCTCATAAGGTGATACTCTTATATCAGACCTGGGACGTACTCTGATCCGCAGAAGGGCTAGAGGCAGGCACTTGAGCCAATTCATGCCTGTCTCGGCAATTAATTTGGTCAATACATTTTTGAGGGTCTTATTCATCCTCTCAACTCTTCCTGAACCTTGGGGGTGCCATGGGGTATGAAGCCTCCACTTAATCCCTAAAGCTTTTATAGTTTATTGTACCACTTGCGCTGTGAAATGAGGACCTCTGTCAGAATCTATGTTGTTCACTAGACCATATCTGGGGATAATATTTTCCAGCAATATTTTTACTACCTCTTGGGCTGTTTCTTTTTTTGTAGGGAAGGCTTCAACCCAATGGGTTAAATGATCTGCAATCACCAATAGGTGTTTGTAACCTTGTACTGCTGGCATCTCAGTAAAATCAATTTGTATGTTCTGGAAAGGCCTAAGGGCTATTGGCCTTCCTCCCAATTTGGTTTTTTTCATAACTTTTTGATTTATCTTTTGGCAAAGGGGGCATCCTTCTGTGATCATCTTAGCCAAATTATACACTCCTACACACAGATGTTCTCGTAGAAAGTGGTCACAGAGCTCCTGCGTACCCCAGTGCGTCAATGCATGTATTTCTTTTAATACTTTTTGAGCTAGCGCTTTGTTTAAAAACTTTCTCCCATCTGGGGCTAACCATTCCCCTTGTTGCCCCTGTTGCAATTCTAGGTCTTTTATGGCTTTTAATTCTACTTGATCATAAATTGGTTTCCCTACTTCGCTGTCTGGAGTGCTGTGAAGGGCAAAGATCTTCACTGCATCCCCAGGACTCTGGGCCGCTAGCTTGGCAGCTTGATCAGCAATTTGATTACCTTTTCCCTCAAAGGTATTTCCCTTCTGGTGTCCTCTTAAATGCACAACTGCAATCTCTTGAGATTTCATCAAGGATTTTAACACCAATTTAATTAGCTTTCTATGGATCAAGTTTTTTCTTTTAGAATTGAGATACCCCCTTTTTTCCCAAATTTTCTAAAATGTATGCACTATTCTAAAGGCATACCGGGAGTCTGTGTAGATAGTTCCTTGGTCTTGTTCTAATAGGTCTAATCCCCTCTTGAGGGCATAAATTTCACAACACTGGGCTGACCAGTTAGATGGTAATTTTCTCTTTTCTATGACTTTTAAATTGTCTTCGTTGGTACCTTCTACTACTGCATAACTTGAGAATCTTTTCCCTTTGTCCACTCTAGAGGATCCATCTGCGAATAACAACCTCCCATATGGCAACGGTATGTCTTCAAGATCCTCTCTTGTTTTTGTTTGCAAATCAACAACTTCTAAACAGTTATGTTCTAGGTCTGGTGTAGGTTCTCCTGAAAGAAATTGTGCTGGATTTAAAATTTTTGACGTGGTTAGTTCTACATCCCTAGCTGTGGTTAGAATTACTTCATACCGCAGTATTCTAGAATCAGAGAGCCACTGGGCAGCTTTTTGACTTAACAGCGTAGTTGTTGCTTTCTATGTGTTTCAGGGCACTTCCATGTAAAAGCAAACTAATTGCGGCTTCCTTGGGCCAAAGGACAAGACCAGAAAGCGTCTTTTTAAATCAATTACTGTGAACCAGGCATGTTCAGTATGGATTTTACTTAGCAAAGTGTACGGATTAGATACTACAGGGTAGTTGGTATTAGTCTTTTTATTTACCTCTCTTAGATCTTGCACCAGTCTGAATTTGTTCTCTCCTTTCTTGACAGCTAGGATGGGTGTGTTGTGAGGGGACCTGCAGGGCTCAAGGATTCCTGCTACAAACAAGTTTGTTATAATTGGGGCTAATCCTTCCCTCCCCACTGCTGAGAGGGGATATTGTTTAACCCTTATTGGTGGTGTTCCCTCTGGTATGTTTACTTTTATAGGGGTGATGTTTAAGCAGCCATACTTCCCTTTCTCTGCCCATACGTTTGTGTTAATCTCAGCTAGATCTTCAATGGCTAGCCTCATCATTTGTACAACCATTTTTCCCTCTTTTGGAATGATCCCCACCCTCAGCTGCACTTGCAAGTCTCTTCCTAACAAGCTCTTCTCAGTGTTTGGTAGGTATATCAGATCTGTGATATATCTCCTTGAATTTCCCCTGACTTCTACACACTCAACTATAGAAGCTTTAAAGGGCTTCCCTTCTGCACCTATAACATCACATAATCTTTTTCCTATTGTCAATCCAGCAGGGAGCTGTTTAAGACTGGATTTCTCCGCCCCTGTGTCAACAAGAAATTCAATTTCTTCATAGTGGGGACCCACTTCTAGGTTTACAATGGTCTCTTCATGATATTTATTTTGGTCTCCCATCTCATAGAGCCCATGACACCCCTAATCTTCTTTATTTTCCCCTTTCAACTATTTCTCGAGGGTTTCCTGTTCTCTTACTATCCTTTCATCAAGGATGGCTTTTTTGCATTCTCTCCTGAGGTGTCCTTCTTCTCCACAGTAAAAACAGGTTCTTGTTTCTCCCGGTCTCGGGGCAGTATTCCAAGGTAACACCCCTCTTCCCCTTCCTCGTCCTCGTCCTAGTGGAGGTTTAGTGCTGTCTCCACTCTGAGGGTTTTTACTGACTTCTTTATTGTTCCCTTAGTCTTTTACACTTTCTCTTGCTACTGCTACCATAATCTTGGTTTTTGTTCTAGTTTTCTCTTCTTCTTTTCTCAAGTACACTTTCAATGCCTCTCTCACTAATTCATTTATCTCTCTTTCTTGCCAATCCTCAAGCTTCTCTAGCTTCCTCCGGATATCCGGCCACGATTTTGTTATTTGTTGGTGTAACAGGTAGGGTGAAATGAAAGGGGTTAGTTTGTGAAATGGGGGAATTAGGTTGTGGGGGACATGGTAGAGACGGGGAGGGCAATGGAGGGGCTGAGGAGGCAGGGGGTGGAATGGTAGGGGACACCCCTATTGTGGAGCTGGCAGATGGAGGGGTTAGTAGCGGAGGGGCTGGGGCTGTTAGTGGGGAGGAATAGAGTGGAGTGTTTGGGGGCAAAGTTGGAGGACTAATGGGTAACAGGGGAGGACTGCTAGGTAGTATTTGTGGGACTTGTGGGTATATTGGGGGAGAAGGAGGTAGATGGTTAAGAGGGTCTCACTGCTTATTTTCTTCTTTCCTCTTCTCTTTCTTGTCTATTTTCTCTTTCTCTCTTCAACTTACAAATTTTTGTCACCTCTTCTTTAGACGTGCTGTTCTGCCAACAAGTAGCATAGCGTATTTGCTCACTACAGGTGTTTTCCTGAGCTTTCAAATATTGATTTAACTGGTCACACATCCACAAATGTGTGGTTCCACACCAGGGCCACTGGTTAGATAAATCTAAAGTTGGCCAAACTTCAACACAATAATGGATCATTTTGATCCTACTTAGATCTTTAGTTTTATCATTACTTTCCCACGATTCTAACATTTGCCCTAGTGGGCTTTCGGGTGGGATGTTCTTAATTTTGTTACTTTCTTCTACTTCTCTCTTTTTTTCTTGTCTTGCTCTTGCATACACCCATTTTCACTCCACACTCACACTGGTACCCGTAGGTAGCCCATAAGACTCGCCCTCAGAGTCTCAGCCACTACCCCCGCCAGTACCCACACTCAGGAGCCCCAGAAGCAGTCTGGAAGACCCGCCATTAGGGTCTCAGCCCCCGCCCCTGCAAGCCCCGTGGTACTCAGGAATGGTCTGGTTCCTGCCCCCCACTTTTTAGGGCCCAGCCACCACCCCAGCCAGTACCCTCTTGCGCCCCTGTACACCAGGCAGTCCCCGTTAGACAGCCGATATGCCCGGGCCCTGGGGGTCAGCACTGCCTACTGCCAGGACTGAGTGTACAGTGTGTAGATCATTCACTCACCCTACTGCCAAGCTTCCTACACCAGCTGAAACTTGTTTCCCTACCTCTCATGTTCGGTCAATACACCTCTCTCTAGGTGCCTATCGACCCCTCTCACGCTGCACCCCGTGTAGGTCACCCCAGCCAGTATCCACGGGTTCTGAGAGATCAAGCACTCCTCCCGCCTTGAGTTACTCTGAACTCCCTGAACTTGCGCAGTGTGTGCCTATCCCCGACACCCGCAGAAACCCCGGGCCGTGCCTCGGCCAGTGCTCTCAAGCACTCCCCACACGTTGAGCTATCCTAAGCTCCCGGTACTAGTGTGGTACGTGCCTCACGCTCTTGCCCTCAGCCTTCCCGCACGCTTGGGATGGCCTAGGTGGCCCAGCCCCGTTGGGAGGGCCTGCCCCACAAACAGCCTCTCACGGGCCACTCACACCCTAGGTTTCCTCCGCCCACTCGGAGAGGGGCCTCTAGGCCCCTGGGAGCGCTTTATTCACTCTCTTCCTCCTTTTCCCGATGGGCTCCTTTGCAGGAGTCACCACACGGTACTCAGAAGCCACACTCACTCAGGGGGGGCCCAGGATGGTCCCTCCCCACACTCACTCGCCTCCCGTCACGAGGTCTTACCGAGTGCTCCTCAGCAGTGTGTCCCAACGCTGGGATCGTGGTCTTCCTGGTGCTCCGCAGCAATGTCCCATGATGCTAGAGAGCGTGGTTTTCTTGATCCGGGGTGGGGGCCAGCATTCCCAGAGGTTCAGGGCCAGATGACATCCACTTCTGTCCTCTTCTGTCCTCTTCTATCCTCTTCTGGGTGTGGCCATTCCCGGGTTTCGGCACCATCTGAGAAAAATTGGGCAGGAGACGATGTTTCCTCCTTTAAATGCCTTTATTAAAGTATCAGCTCTTTTAGAAGCAGGCACCTCAGGGGGGGTGGGGTGGCCTCCACCGCAGTGCTGAGAAGGAGGGGGGGGCTGGACACTCTGCTGCTGCACACAGCCGAGTGGGGAATTAGCCTCCCCCCTCATGGGAGCATGCTCCCGACAATTCCAAGTCCAATGTGATTTCCACTGATGAGTCGGATGTTCAGACTGCTCCTCTGGTCACAGCGAGATCTAAAGGTCCTGGCATCAATTGGCCTGTACTCTTCAGTCTTTATTGTTATTATTCTTTTTGTTTTAAGTTGTTGTTAAAGAGTCTTAATTACTCATTGTTTGGGAAGTTGTCCCGATTTTCCTGAGGTGTTGCATCCTGGGATCTTTAATTACCATAAGGGGTGTTAGAGTAGGAGACAGGGGCAGGGGGGCGTTGAGATAGCCAGGCAGAGTCAAGAGGTGTAGGAGTCTTACGTTGCCATGGAAACGACATTCTTGCTTGACAGGTCACGAAGATATATTACAAAAATGAGTACAAAGAGTTTCTAGCATTTAACTTTACACTTCTATAACTAATATAACTAATACTTTCTAACTTTATACTTTAACTTTTAGGAGTTGTTTTAAACCTTGTTTTTCACATGTGTATAAAATCCTCTTCTTTGGACGCTGTCACTGCAGTTTGGGGGGGGGTTCAAGGGTTTGTTTAGCGGCTGGTGCATTGCCCCATGCGCCGTCCGGGAGCACAGCGCCAGGCAGGGAGCGCGAGGCTTGCGGCGCCAGAGGGGTCCCCGCTCTTGGCCCGGCTCTTCCCGGCCCCGCGTTGGGCGGTGCCAGCTGGTAAACTCCCATATCCCATATTCCAGAGGCGATTCCCCCCATTCCTGCCCCACGAGGAGCGCACGTGGGGCCAGAGCGCCGCCGCCCCCACCCCGCCGGCGGCAGGTAGCCCCAACTCCCACCGGCGCCGCATGTCACTTCCTCGCAAACTTTTTCCCGAGCTGCTCCCTCTGCC
>JANPWX010017784.1:0-28995 GCA_024734555.1 Trochalopteron elliotii
CCCAAACTACACCCAAAACTCCCCAATTTCTCCGCAAAATTCTCCCCCCAGCCCCCCAAACCCAAGGTCTTCATGGACATCCTCGAGCGTCTCTCAGTTGTCATCGTCTCCAATGTAAGCCCCAAAAAACCCCCAAAAATGACCCCAAAATGCCCAAAATGACCCCAAAATCGGGGTCCCCACCCCAAAAAAACCCAAAATCTCCAAATGATTGGGCAGGGGACCCCCCCTGAAGGTGCAGGGAGAGATTTGGCTCAAGTGTCACCTCCCCCTGTGTTGGTAAAATTTGTGGGAAATTTGGGGGTTTTTGGGGTCTCCAAAATTCAGGGAAGGCTCCTGAAAAATCTGGGGAGGAAAAATGAAACTTGGGGTTTTTTGGGGGGTGAAAATCCAATTTTTGGAGGATTTTGGGGGAGAAAAATTGAAATTTGGGAGGGTTTTGGGGGGAGAAAAAATGAAATTTGAGGGGTTGGGGTGTGGAAGTCCAAAATTTGGGTGGGTTTTTGGGGAAAAAATTCCAAATCTGGGGGAAATTTTTGGAAAATTCCAAAAGTTAGGGGATTTGGGGGGAAAACCCCAAATTTGGGAAGGAAAACCTGAATTTAGGGAGGCTTTTGAGGGAAGACCCCAAACTTAGGAGGGAAAAATACCAAATTTGTGGGGATTTAGGGAGGGAAACGCAAAATTTTGGGGGAAACCCCCAAATTTCAGGGATTTTGGGGAGGAAATCCAAAATTTTTTGGGGAAAAAACCTGAATATGGGGCGGTCTGGGGAAATCTTGAGAGGTTAAAGGGGATTTGGGGGGAAATTTGGGGGATTTGGAGGGAATTTGAGGAGGGGTCCCCAAAATTTGGGAGGGATTTGGGGTCTTTGAGGAATTTTGGGGAGTCCCCAAAATTTGGGGGTGTTATAGATATATATTATAAAGTTGGCTGTTCACAAGGTGTGTGTGTTATATAAATAATAACATTGCATTAAGAATATAAGGTTTTTATTTCCACTATTAGTAAAGAAAACTAGGCATAGTGGTAGTAGTTGATAGAGTGTGCTTAAACTGTCTGTTTGGTTGGGATACCATCCAATGAACACGTAGAGAAGACCCTGCTATTGATACACCAATTATCAGCATCTACCACTTGAAGAAAGTCTGGACCAAGGCCCAAGCTGGAGGTGATAATGAAGACACAGCCAAGAAACACGCATGCTCCAAAAAGGCAGACCTGAGGAGGGACCATGCAAAACAGTTCCTGGAGTATGGAAAACAGTTTATAGAAAAATATGAATATTCAACAGACTGATGCAATAGAAAGGGGATTTAAAAAATGTCTCTGATGCAGCAAGGTGTGGACTTGGCTGAAAGCCAAGTCACCCATCTGGGGCCCTACTTTGCTTTTTTTCTATCTCCTAATTGTCTTACTTTCTATTAAACTTATCTCTTAAAATCTACATAGAAAGTGGACCTCGTTTTTCACACTCCCAGGGCTGTGTGAGGCCCTGGGTCCTGCAGATGTGACCTGACAAGCTGTCCCTGCCTCCCGCCGGCCTCGGTTCCCCCCAGCAGAAGCGCCGTGCCTGAAGGACGTTGCCCTGTGCTGGAGCCTGCGGGGCAGCCCGGCTCCCTCCCTGTGCCCAGAGTGCTGCACACACTGCTCACCTGTGTCAGGAGTTACAGGGCAGTCGGCACAAGAGTAAAAATCCTCAGCCAGGCCTGCAGCCCTCAGCTGTGCTTTGCCTTTCTCTCCTCCTGTGCACATTCCGGACGGCCAAGGCCACCAGTCCGTGCTGTGCCCAGCACGGCTCTGCTTCCCCTCGGGAGCAGCCGGCTGCCAGCTGGGCTCTGAGAGCTCAGGATTCACCTGGTGCCACCAAGAGGCGCCCAGGGCCGGGCTGCTGCCTCTTGCAGCGCCAAGGGCCCTGTTCCAGCCTGCCTCTGCCCAGGCTCAGGCTGCTCAGGGCTCTGCCAGGGCTCTGCTGGGGCTCCAGCCTGGCCAAGGCGGGACCTGGTCTCCCCTCACAGCCGCTGACAGCTCTGCACCAGCTCTGCGCCTGTCCAAGCAGCCTCCCTGACCTTTCTGCTTTCTCACCTGGGCAAAACTCTCCTCCAGACAAAGAGACTGCACTTAGGGATACAGATCTATGTGACAGGAACCCAAATGCTCTCGAGTCAGAGCTCAAGGCCTGCACATCTGCACAGGGTATTTGGGCTGCACCACTCCTCCTTTGGTTCTGCCTGCAAATGCCACTGCCCTTTCTGCTTCAAACACAAGTGCCACAGCTGGGTAAAACCCAGCCAGTGGGCCATATTCCAAAGACACAGTGGTCTGGAGAGGATGACTGAAGAAGAGCCTTCCCCACTTTCCAACTGTACCAAAGAAGCCATCAATGTCACTTTCCACCTCTAAGAAAAAGCTGGCAGTTCAAAAGGAAATGTTGAGCTTTCTCAGAGGCTCAGAAGGAAGGGAATCTTTGAAAGGAGTTGAGGTTTCACAAACTTTATTTACAATCCTATGCTACAATCCCACTCTTTAGTCCTAGCTACAGTCCTACTCTTTAGTCCTAGCGACAGTCCTACTGAACAATCCTTCTCTCTGCTGGTCTTGGAGAAAACCATTTGAGGGTGATTATCTCATTCCTGTCTCCTTCTTCCACTCGTTCACTGAAATAATCAGTGGCGCCAGACTGGATGTAGGCTTGGCTGATGTGATGAATGGATGCTGCACAAAGGAAAAAAACCCAACAATGAACCATTACTTTCCAAGCTAAAAGCTTCAAAGGCAGGGTAATAATTTTTAAACGAAAAGGGGATTGAATCAGAGTAGGTCTAAGGAGCAACAGTGGGGCAACACTGGCACAGCTTGCTGCAAGAGCTGCTAAGTGCCCCAGCCCCAGAAATATTTCAGGTCTGAGCATCCTGGTCTCTTTAAAGATGTCTCTGCTCATTGCAGGGCACTTGGAGCAGATAGCCTTTACAGGTCCCTGCCAGCCCAGCCCAGTCCAGGATTCCTGTTTTCATTTGAACAGCACCAAGAGTGGAGGTGAGGAGGAGGGGGCTCATCTGATGCCTTGCACTTCAGTGGAGGAGGAGCCCATCCCTGGGACACTGTTTCCCCTGCAGCCCCTTGGCATTTTACCTGCAGGAGCGCCTTGGCAGACCAGCGCCGCACGTCGTCTGTCTGCAGGCAGCAGCTCAGGAAGTCCCGCAGCAAAGGGGAGAGGAGCTTGGGCTGCCGCAGCTCTGGGGTCCCTTTGGTGGCTATCAGGAGTTGAGCCTGGAGAAAAAGGAAACACGAGTCTCTCAGCTGCTTCTTTCACGTCTGGAACTGCTCTCCCAGATCCCATTGTTGAAGCTGCACTCTGCAGTGGCAGTTTCTGCCATGGTGCAGAGGCAGAGATAACTTTCCTATACCAACAAAAAACCCAAAGCCTGATGCAGCCACAGCTTTTCCAACATCCAGAAGATTTTGCCTTGTCAGCTGATTTCATTGACTGACCTTGTTAGTGGAAACTGCATCAGCAAAAGCACCTTTTCTTCTCTGAGGGTTCACCTGACCAGCTTGACAGGCTATTTGGAAGAGGGACTTTGCTCTCCTAACTCACTCTGCTATTTCCAAGGATCATTACATGAAAAGCATCTCTGCAGTGCTTGTTGGTCCCTAAAGCACAGCTGCCATTAAACAAAAGTCATCAAGCTTTTTGCTTGGTTCTTGAAAACAATGGTAGGTGAAAGTAAAGAAAGGAAATCGCTCAGTTATTCCTCAGGTAAGGAAACAAACATTTGGAATCTCATCTTCAACGCAGACACACAAAGATGCATGCAGAAATGTCTTGGAATGAAAATGCCTGTTTGGGCACACAGGAAACACCTGCAGCTCTGTCTCTCAGCAGATTGCAAATTTCAGCTTCCCTTAGGTGGCAAAAGGAACATTTTGATGGTCAAATCAGAAGAGGGAAAAACACCATCCCTATGGTAGACCTCTGCTCCTTTGGATCCTCAAGTCAAGGCATTAGTGGTATGCCCATCCTAGGAAGTGCCAGGAAACAAAGGGGTGGTTTTGGCAGGCTCTCGCCACCACCAGGCTTCAGCTTGGTGCCATGGAGAAGGTGGTTTGGGTTAGGAAAGAAAGATGGTCATTGAGTGTTTCAGCACCACTGCACAAGAAGCACAAGAGACTGTGTCCTTCACACCCTCTTGTCCAGGTTTCAGGCAAGTTTCCCTGTGAGAAGAATGGGGGTGCACTTCTTCTCTCCAAACTACTGTTTTAGAAACTTTGTTGGGTTTGGGTTTCTTTCCTTCATTTCAGGAAAGATAACAGCAGCTCTAAGATGCTTGTTTCCTGTTAGTAGGGCCCATCTACACAGCCAGAAGAGCTGGAACCACTTCTAAGCCAAAGCCAAATGTTGCCTGAGAAGGGAGATTGTTTGCATGGGGTAAGGCTTGTTTCCCCACTGATGCAGCCAAAACTCCAGCAGATGCTGATGTGCTGCAGGGACATTTTCAGAAAGGGACCGTGGTGGAAGCAGTTCCAGCAGATGGCAATGGGATTTTGTCCAATGGCACACAGAAGGTGGGATAGGGGAGAAAGGCAGCAGGATCAGAGAGTATTTACACCTTACCAAGCCAGGACTTTCATTCCAGTAAGGTGGTTCTCCTTCCACCATCTCAATGGCCACAATTCCCAAGGACCAGATGTCTACTTTGGGGCCATATGTTTGACCTTTCACCACCTCAGGTGCCCTCCACCAAGGGGTCCCGGCCACTGAGCTCTGTCTACTCTGCTCAGAGGTGAGTTGAGCAGAGTAGCCCAAATCAGCTGGGGAGAAAGCAAAAGACTGTTTTTATTTTAACCCTGTGCAATTAGGAAAGCAAGCAAAAGGATTGCCCAGTAGAAGTTTGAGAATGTGCTGTTGCATCTCCTGGACAACCGCCCGTGTTCTGTTTCCTCAGGACTTTAGCCAAGGAAATATGCCATTGGCTGCTTCAAAAATCCCCACGTTTTTTTACACTGCCTCCAGCAGTGCCTTTTGTTCCCCTGAAGCTTTAGACTTGTAGCTCCCTTCCTCTGGAGGGGACACACACAGAGCAATGCCACTGTGGACTGCTTGTTCCTTGCCATAGGTGTGTGCACGTTGCAACCGTGTGGTCAGCTCACAGCAGGGCTCCCTGCACTGCCACCAGCACCATTTCTGGGGGGCTGGCATTCACTCAAAAGCAGCCCCAGACCCTCATAGCCCTGGAATGCTGCATCTGACCAAGAATATACTGACCCAGCTTGACAGAGCCATCGGTTCTGAGGAGGATGTTGAGGCTCTTCAAATCTTGGTGCATCACATGGTGGGAATGGAGATAATCCAGTCTGTGCAGGCACTGAGAGAGAAACCAGAAACAGGAGGGCAAAAATCAGTGATGTGATTTCATCACACAAGAAAAGAAACAGCTCTCCAAGATTCCCTCTTCAGGGGAATGGGGAATAATGGCAGAGCACAGTGCCATTGAGAGGAAGAGCTTGCTGCTCCAGCACTAGCAGAGCAGCACCTTTCTAAAGAAGGGCATGTCAGCTTTTCAAAGAGCAACAGCAACTGCTGGTGTGGATTCTGCCCTGGAAAGCAGGCAGGATGACTTCTGTGCAGTGGATGTGTGTTGCTGTTTGCCACCGAGAGAGAAGACACACCAATTATTATGATTGAATAAGTGCTTCCAACTTTATTTTGTGTTAGTGCACATATTTATACATTTAGTTAAGCATACATGTAAGTTTATGATTGGTTGGCAAACTAAAGGCTGCTTTTGCTTTTACATCAATTTGCTATTGTTCTCGCTTTGCTGATCACAGCTCTTATTCTTTTCTCAGTCTGTTAATCACAGGCATCCTGTTATCATATCACTTATTACTTAAGATTAACTGACTTTGCCTAAGCATTCTCTGGTGCAAGATCTTCCAGGCCTCGCTCTTGCAACCACATCTCCACAATTCCCCCTTTTTGTTTGTGTGCTATAAAAGCTTGTTTAATTGCCCGACTAGCTAGCTGTTGCATACATTGCATTACACAGGGAACAATCAGTAAGATAGCAATAATAACAACAAGTATCAGCAATCCAGTCTTGATTAAGGATACAAGCCAAGGGGTAAAGCCAAGTTGAGCTAACCAGCTCGTAAAAGGATCTGATTCGGTCTGCAATTTGTTCATGTTATCTCTCAATTGAGCAAGCTGTCGGTGAATTGAGTTTGAATGGTCAGACAAATTCATACAACACATGCCTTCAAATTCTTCCCATCCATGTCCTTGAGCTAGCAACAGAAAATCGATGGCAGCACGATTTTGAAGTACAGCATGTCTCACACTGGCTAGGTCAGTTACTAAATCAGATAAGATGTTGGACGTGATAGTAATTTGCTTATCTGTCCAACAGGCTAATCGCTGTAATTGTGTAAGGGCTTGTGATGCTGCTACACCTGGGGCAAGGATGGAAGCAAAGATCACTTCTGGAGATTCCCACAAAGTTACTTTATCATTACAGTCTGAGCCCAATTGTTTTGTGGCACGTTTATAATGCTGTGTCACAGCAGTACGATGGGCTGCAAACACTTGTGCTATGTTTGGGGCAAACATAGTAAGCTTTCCTAGATAACAAGGTCCTCCAATGGCATAAGCAGGTATCTCTGTCTAAGCACGATCACCACATATCAAAAAATAACCCTGAGGCAACCGTCGAGCTTTTGAGGGCAGTGCCAGCATCATAAGTTGATTGACACAGTATTCACTTCTGTTAATTACATACCAATTACTTTTAGGAGTTACATCATGTTGCAGAATTCCTCAGGGAAGGTGGACATGATGTCTACCTAGGCCTTGAACTACCCGAGTTGAGGCCTTAACAGGGGCCTGAGTGAGGCCTTGAAGCCTGTGACGCAGCTAGAAATTCTTAGCCAAGTGTGGCGCAGTTAGAAATTAGTAGTTAAGGTGTCAGGGAAAGATAATAGGGTTGTGAAGGTCACTGAATAGACTTGTTAGTGAGCACGTGATAGCCACCTTAAGAGTTAGTAAAATAGAGTGTGTTTTCATACTTCTTTCTGCTGTATGCCAATGAAGAGCTGCTGTGAATTGTAAACTATATGGAAATGTATAAAAGTAGCCATCTTAGCTGAATAAAGCAGAACGTAGCTGTTAGCCATATTGGCTTGATCTGCATTCTCTCTATACTCCGACTTCCCTTTTATCTCAGGCCAACCCTGGTAATAACATCATACTCTTGTGGGATCAATTCTCTTGGACCAAAATCAACACACCATTGGCCTGGGACTGAACCTAACAATTGTAATTCTTGAACTTCTAAAAGAGATTGATTTGCATGCTGCATCATTCATCGATTATGCGTGTCACAGGTTTCATTTATTCCAAATGATTGACAGAAAAGGTCAGCAATGCCGAACAAATTACAATATTGCCGTTGTACTGTTGTTTCGTTCTGCTAGAAGAAAGTGTAATTTTTCCATGCTTTTCCAGCACATTCTTGTTTTCCAATTAAACAAGTGCGAAATGGATCAGAGGGTGTAGCAAGTGATAAACACAAACTATCCTGACCAGATTGATTAGCCCAAGTGACCCACATGTTTTGCTTGTCATCTATTTTTGGCAGCTCTATGAGCCCATCTACGACAGCACACATCCCAATCAGCAGGATCCACCTGGTGTGCCTGAGGTATTCCCACCCCATGTTTGCAGATTATCTGCAAAATACAAGTAGCCTTTTGTGCCAATAGGCGACACACCTCCTTCTTTATTAAAAATGCCAATTCCAGCCTATCTCTTTGACCTAGATCTTGAATAAGGTTTACTGCTTCTATTGTATTATTGCACTCTGTATAGTCTTGTATGGCCGTCTGCCAGTTATATATATGCCAATAGAAAGAGCAGCGTGGGCACCACGGGGTTGCAAGTCACTGCTGAAAAACCCACCACTGTCTGCGACAAGCCCCACAATAAATTTTCACCTAAGAATCACAGTTAGGCTTGCCACAATGCAGACAGGTAGAACACTTAATCAATCGTGGTCGGGTTCTTTGTAACTCATACAACAATGACAGTACATCATTCCTGTTTTCCACTATTAGAGGGTGAGGCCATACTGGCTGGAGCCTGGCTATCACCGGCCTGACAGCCAGGAGCAGGCGATGCAGCTCTCATTCTGCTGGACTGCTGGGTGCTGTCATTCACTGCTCGTGTCTAACGGCTGGGAATCCACACAGAACCTGTGGGTGTAAGCACACACATGTGACCTCGACTAATATATTGTACTTCAGCAGGCCCATTCCAGATTCCAGTTTTAGGGTCTCTGTACAACACTGTTGGCTTCTTTATTGACTGTGTGGGTGATTGGTTGCTGACTTCTGCATGTCTCATCGCGGGAGGGTCATTACTGTCCTCAAAAACACATAGGTGATTTAGGGTGAACAATGCAACAGCCAGTTGAGTGGCTGGATCACACTCCTGCTTGAGCTTTTGCAAATACTGTTTTAGTGTGCCATTAGCTCTTTCTACTATGGCTTGTCCAGTAGGGGAATGCGGAATGCTAGTCGTATGATTGATTCTCCATTGTTGGCAAAAGTTCTTCATTCCTTGGCTACTGTATGCCTGTCCATTATCTGTTTTTAGTTTTTGAGGGACTCCCATAACTGCAAAACAGCTGGTTAGATGACGATGTACGTGTATCCACTTATCTCCAGTCTGTGCTGTTGCCCACACATAATGACTATAAGTGTCAATGGTCACATGGAGGTACTTAAGACGTCCAAAGTTTGGGTAATGTGTGACATCCATTTGCCATTGTTCATTGGATTTGAGTCCTCGAGGGTTCACACCAATGCCTAAACCCACTCCCTGGTTAATAGTTGCACACTCTGGGCATGCTCGCACAATTCCTCGTGCCTCATCCATGGTAATTTGATAGGCTCGATGTAGTCTTTTGGCATTTTGATGAAACCTTGCATGTGCTTCTTGTGCCAGTGTGAAGTTTCTAATGGGAGCTTGCACTGTGGCCACAAGTCGGTCGGCTCTGGCATTGCCTTCTCCGAGACCGATATCCCATTGATGACTGCGGATGTGGATGACTGCATACAAACAAGTGCGTTGTTTTATCGCTCTTTGTAACTGTAGAAGTAATTCCATTAAACGCTGGTTGCACAAGTCTTTAATATGTGCTTGCTCAATACGAGTAACTACTCCTGCTACGTACAAGGAGTCAGTTATAATATTCAGGGGATCACACATCTATTTAGACATTGCCCATGTGACTGCAGCTAACTCTAGAGTCTGTAGTGAGTCTTTAGGATTGGCAGTTAACAGTTGAGAGGGCCATACTCCTTCTTCTTGCCAGGTGATTGCAGTTCAGCGAGACCGCTTCCCTGCATCAGTATAGACAGTGCGGGCTCCTACTAACGGAGTAAAAGAGAGCTTTGGTCGCTCTACCCAATCATATTGTTGCATCCATTGCAGTATAGACCGTGGTAATGACTGTGGTCGGATAGTGGCAGGCGTGTCTAACAGCGCCTTTTGGAGTGGTTCTGCCATGGCTAAATACCGGTCCAAGTCCTCTCGTTTCATTGGCAGATAGATAGCATGAGGCACTTTTCCTGCAATGCTGAGCAAACCGAAATTTTTTGATCAATTGTTGTTTTAGGCTGCAGTGAGGGAAACAACCATTCCAGGACCGCTACCTCCCCCTTTTTGTTTATTTGGACAAGGGCGGCTGATAGTTCACGAGGGTGCTGTAACACAACCAAAGCAATAGGCAACTGTAAATCTACACGTGATATGTGTTGAACAGGAATCAAGTCCAGAATATGCTGCAATGCTACATGTTGTTGAGGCGAAAGGTGAACTGGAGCAGTTGGATCTGTGCCTCTGAGAAGAGGACTGAGATCCTTGAGCAGATGCTGAGGTATACCAGTGGATGGGTGGAGCCACTGCAGGTCCTCCATCAACTTTTGCATATCATTCAATGTCCTTGGAGTGTTACGGATGGTAAGCTTTTGTGCTGTAACGGCAGCTGCAGTAATAACGAAACTCAAATATTTCCATGGAGACTGTCGCTGGATCTTTTCAGGTGCCACCGTTAGACCTGCCTGTGCTAAGGTAGCACATATGGTGGTTACATTAGCATCAGTCTATTGTTCAGCCTGTGCAAAAAGAATGTCATCCATATAATGATATATATATGCTTGTGTCCAACGTTGTCGCAGAGGCTGCAGGGCCTGACCCACATACAACTGACAGATCGTAGGTGAATTACACATTCCTTGTGGTAATACTGTCCATTCAAACCGCTGTGCCGGTTCACCACAGTTTACAGCTGGGAGTGTAAAAGCAAAACGTAAAGTATCTTCTGGGTGCAGGTTGATGGTAAAGAAACAGTCCTTAACATCCACAATTAAAAGGTCCCAGTCTTTTGGTAACATTGAGGGAGCCAGCATTCCAGGTTGTAGGGCACCCATGGGTTGCATGCATGCATTAATGGCACGCAGGTCATGCAGCAGCCTATATTTCTTGGACTTCTTCTTGATAACAAATATTGGTGTATTCCAGGGACTCAATGAGGGCTTAAGATGTCCTTGTGAAAGCTGCTCTGCCACTAAAGCATGTGCTTGTGAAAGGTTTTCCTGCCGAAGCGGCCATTGATCAATCCACACTGGAGTATTTGTAATCCATGTGAGTTTAATTGGGAAAGCCCATTCAATGACCGCTAATGAAAAGGGCGGTGATCATTTGTGAGGACTAGTCTCAATTGAGCTATTACATTATGTTCTAAAAGGCCTTCAACTTTATACGGGAGCTGCAAGGCAGACACTTCAGTCTGTACTGTGGTGCCATCTACTGTAAGAGATAGGAGAGGACTTCGGCGGGCAGTGTTGTATCCACTTACTCCCTCTACCGTGCTCCGAGTGTACCGAAGTGGCCAATTCTGTGGCCAATTGTTTTCATTGATAATAGTGATATCAGTTCCCCTGTCCAAAAGAAGAGTAAGTTGTATCCTTTGGCCTTTTAGTTCCAAAGTTGCTACACGTTTTGGCCTCTCTGAAAGGCCCAGTGTTAGGAATGCTGATCCTCCCGTAAAGCCAAGGCCATGATCTCCTCTTTGTGTTTCCAAGCAATGTTCCGGAGCCAAGGCTGAAAATGGTAACAATTGAGCTATTCGAGTGCCAGCTGGAATAATCACTGGAGGGTACAGTGTTCGTGCTAAAATGCAAATTTCACCTGTAAAATCAGCATCAATAAGTCCCACAGTAATATCAAGTCCTTTTAGAAAGGTAGATGAACGTCCCAAAAGTAAAGCAGGAACTGGCTGTCTCCGATAAGTTGCTGGTCCTTTTACCTCAGTGGGAATAGCCACAGGACGATTGTCCTTAATAGAAATGTCTATTGCGGGTGCCAAGTTCAGGCCGGCTGATCCTGAGGTGTAGGCACAAAGGGAGGAGGCAGGGCAGAGGGGTTGGCAACTCCGGTTGCTAGGGCTGCTCTTGGTGTTGTCGCGCGGCGGCCCTGGGCGCTCCTTCTGCTGTTTCCCTGTCTGCGACAGCATGCAGATGCAGCATGAGTATCAGTCTGGCAGGCTGGACACTACACTGATACCTGGGTGCATTCATGGCGCATATGTCCTGGATTTCCACAGCGGAAGCAGGTTATTTTCCTGGCTGAAGCTGGTCCAGTTCTCATTGCAGTTGCTGCCCGCAGCGGTGCCACGGCAGCCAATACCTGCGTCTGCTGCTTCTGCCCTCCTCGCAATGCCTCTCCTAACTGCTTAACAGCTTCCACTGACTCTTTCACTGCTTCAACTAACATAGCCTGAGGCCCAACAGGGACTCTATTCATCCGATCCAGCATCTCCTCAACAGATGCATTACCTGGGAGCGAAGCTAAAATTGTCCTGGTGGCCGGATTACAATTTTGCAGCAAACACTGTCTCAATAAGGCACCTTTCATCCACTCCTGTATATCTGGAGTCTGATCTATGGCAGCTGACATTTTATCTACAAACTGAGCAAATGGTTCCTCTCTGCCTTGCTTGATGTTCATGTAGGTGGGCATTCCTACTGATGTTTTAACTTTCCCCAGTGCTTCTAAGGCAAGTCGCATGGCCTCCCTTAGCTTATCAGGACCTTGCATAGCCTGATGATCTGGATTAGAGAACAGTCCAGTTCTCATTAGCTCTTCGACAGTGACCCCATATAAGGGATGTCCCTGCCCTCTTTGAACATTGGCACTGCTAATACACAGGTCTTGCCAGTGAGCTTGCCAAAGCAATTGTTGAGACTGAGTTAGAATCCTTTTCATAATGGTTCGAATATTATTTTGTAACAAAACATTTGCACCCCAAATATAATTTAGTAGCTGTTTGGCAGGCTTACTATGGATACTTGATTCATTCACAGTAGCACGTAGTTGGGTAAAAATTTTCCAATCTAGGGCAGTAATAGTAGCCAGCATCTCTACTCTCTGGGGGGTCTGTTGTTGGGCATAAGTGACCGGAAAGGCTCGAGCTACTACTTCATGCAGGATTCCGGCAGCTTGCATATCTCCAGCAAGAACTGCCTCTTGGTGATTGTTTTGCCACATACGTGCCCTTGAACGGGTTAATCGAGGAGCTGGTATGGGCTTTTGTGGGGGTGTAGTTGTGATATCAGTCACCTCCTCATGGTGACACATAGCCACCTCCTCCTCCAACTCTTCCTCCTCACCGGAGACAAAGGGTCTACAGTTTCTTCCTTAACAGGCTCTAAGAAGGGGTTGGAGGCAGAGTAGCGAGGAGAGGGATTTGAGCATGGCAGCGGAGGGGCAGAAGGGACTGCAGAGGAAGGTGGCATAATAATATTGTTCACTCTGGGGGGTAAGGGAGTACGTTGTTTTCCTAACTGTATCATTCCTTCAGGGGGTTCAGGAGGTCCCTGCCCTGACAATGCAGACCGTTGCATTCCTGTTTCCCCCTTCTCCTGGCCACTGAGTATATTGCGTGCCTTCTGAGCAACACTCTCTTCTGCCTGATGCTGAGCCAAACAATTAGTCACCGCTCGTCAGGGCCGTGCCACCTTCTTAGCTGCCTTATCCTCATCTATTACTTTTTTCCATATTACATCCTCCAATCTATGCCACTCTTCTACACAGAACACTGTGTTAGGGTCCCCAAAACAACTCTTAGCTACCCCATACGCTAACAGCCCAGGCAAATCTTTTTTCAGATCTATATCTGATACCTTTCGCTTCTCTAGAAAGCATTTTAATAGGTCATATGCTGCTTGCCTTTCCATTCCCCGTCTAACCCGTACCGGATTTTTTAAGATGCGAGGCAGCAGGCACAGGCGGCAGGTCCCTTCTGTAGGGACGCCCTGGGCAGGTCTCCTCGATAGGGTCGCCTTGAGCAGGTCTCCTCGATAGGGTCACCTGACGAATTCCCAGCTGAGCTCTCTATATGCTCAGTGCTTTCCTGGCTCGTGACCTATCTCGGTGGCTGCAGCTCCGTAGCTTGATTTATGTCCATAGCCTGGATCACGTCGGGGTCACCATTTGTTGCTGTTTGCCACCGAGAGAGAAGACACACCAATTATTATGATTGAATAAGTGCTTCCAACTTTATTTTGTGTTAGTGCACATATTTATACATTTAGTTAAGCATACATGTAAGTTTATGATTGGTTGGCAAACTAAAGGCTGCGTTTGCTTTTGCATCAATTTGCTATTGTTCTCACTTTGCTGATCACAGCTCTTATTCTTTTATCAGTCTGTTAATCACAGGCATCCTGTTATCATATCACTTATTACTTAAGATTAACTGACCTTGCCTAAGCGTTCTCTGGTGCAAGATCTTCCAGGCCTCGCTCTTGCAACCACATCTCCACAGATGTGGTCAGAAGTCAAGAGCATTTTGGCTGCACTGCCAACCTTTTCAGCTGAGGACTGAGAGAAATGAGTCTCTCTTTTTGCTTTGCTGCTCTTTTCAAATACTACCACCATCGCCTTTGTTTTACAGGCAAGGAATGCAGTGCAGGCCAAAGTTTAGAGAGGCAAGATGGAGAACAGCAAATACAAGAGGCAGAGTGAGAATGCAACAGCAGGAGAGAAGAGGATAAGAACAGAGTCCAGTGAGTGCAGGGGCACTGGCAGGCAGTTCACTTGGGATGTCCTTGCTTGCCTAGAGCATTCCAGCGACACAGAAACAAAGCCTGGCACATGGAATGGCTCCTGTTCTGAGCCCCTTTCCCAGACAATCCTGCCCAAGCCCTCGGAAGCACAGCTGGGATCCCTGACTGACCTCCCGACTGACAATTGCTATCTCGTCTTCTGTCATGTCAGTCTCACTTATGGTGTCAAACAGAGTGCCTCCATCCATGTACTCCATCACCAGCCAGAGTTCCTCACGCACAAAGTGGCTGAAAGAAGGAAACAAGGCCATGCAGATCAACATGCAAACATTGGGTTTTTTTCTTGATTCTTGTTTCTGGGTCCCTTTGTGACAAGGACAGAATTCAAGGAATAGACATTCCCTCCAGGCTGTGCATCATTTGTAGTCTGTGCAGTCTCAAGGAGAACAGCACATCTGTGGAAAAGGAGATGTTTTAGATGGCCAGCAGGCAAAAAGTGCAGTTTAGTAACAGCCAAGATAAAAAACCTGTCATACGTGGTATTTCTGGAAATAAGCAGCTAGTGTTCCTGGCATGGCCAGCCACAGAAAAGAGGGGCAACAGTCCAAGGGAAATCCTCTCTAGGATGCTTCATCAGCATTGAAGAAACCTTAAAAAATCAATCCTGAGACAACATGGAGGCAGTGAGCTTACAGGGTATTGACTTACTCTGGTAGGGTTAATGCAGGTTTTTGAACAATTTTCCAACTATGTGTCTGAAAGCCAGGGAAGACTCATGCAGACAAAATGCACTCCCTTCCCATCCATTGGAGATGAGTAGAGAAACGATAATTAACCAATAACTACCAGCTCTCTTTTCTGCCAGTGTCCAAAGTGGGATTTTAACATCGCATGCTTTTAGTATATAAACAAACCTTCATGGGATGAGACCATGACCACTCACCTGTCCAAATAACTCACAACATGGGGACTCTTATTCATCTTCATGACTGTGACTTCAGTAACAGTATTTTGTATCACGCTGAGTCCTTGAAGATTTATTTTCTTGATGGCCACCTAGAATGACACAGAAAATCAGGAACTTTAGAACTTGGTGGTACAAGACCACAACACACATAGGGCGAGTGATTTTGCAATGACACAGGTGAGCCCTGCCAAAGTGCCTTGTGATTAGACAAAGGAGTAATTAGGAACTGACATTCCAACAGCTCATTTCTCTGCTCCTTTGGGGGCCAGTTACAGGACACTTGGCCACTGACCATGTTTTGCCTTGTCCACTTGTTAACAGTGGTGTCTCAACTATCACCCCCAAAGCTCTGAGCACACTCTCTATTTCTCTGTCTGTACTTCAGAAGAAGTAATGCCTGCCTTGGTACTCTGTGGATACATCTTGGGCTATAAGCAGGGTTTAGGGCTTGTAGGGACCCTTGCTGATCTCTCCCTCCGTGCAGTTCCCAAGTGCAGCGCTGCAGGTGGCTGAGGAACTGCCAGGAACATTCAGATGTATTTGCTGGCAGCCAGAAATGAGAATTCAGGACTCTGAAGCCGTAGCCCCAGAGAGCAGTGAGATGCTCTAAGGCACCACCTTTGTTTGAGCAATTGAGAGCCAGGGAGAGCATCCTTCTCTGAAAGGAACCACAGCCCTCCTTGCCTTCCTTCTGGCAGCTGAGCAGGACAAAGACTGTCCCAAATGCACTTGGCAGGCTGGCACCAGTCTGTGCTTCTTGTGCCTTTGCAGCACAGCTCTAGCCACAGCTCCAGCCCTAGCTGACACAAGAGAGGAAAGCCCTGGAGAGCAGGAGGATCTGCAGGGGCTGTTGACATTTACCTCTCCTCCTGTGGCAGCGTCAATCGCTCTGCAAACATTTCCAAAACCCCTAGAAACAAAACAGCAGCAAAGAAAGGAGAAGCCATTTAGATCTTGGAGTGAAAGCCAGCCCAGACAGGAGATGTCTGCTGTAAATGCCTCAAACCTGCAGGATGCAGGAGGGCTCTGCCTGAAGGCAGATGATGCATTTTCCTCTCCAGTGCCTGGGCACTGGGCCTGTTCCTGAAGCATTGGAGTTTAGTGCCTCAGCTCAAAAGGCCAGGTGATTCTTTCATCTTGGAATTCAGCTTCTAAACTGGGCAGTTTTTATCCTGACCACAGACTATTTCCTTCAGCAAACTCTTGGGAAGAATTGTTCCTGAGAAGTGTTATCTCAATGCTATGATGGGGGGTGGGTTGCTGTTTCTGGCAATGAAATAGAAGTGTCTTTGACAATGCCTTCTGACCACACTCACCAATTCTGGCCAATACTGAGATATGGGGCAGACTAACCCCAGGGTCTGAATATGTTTGCAGCTTGCCTGACTTCACACTTGCTAGATATTCCAGCAGCAAATCACTTGCCTCATGACTGTGTAGAAGTAACTGTGGTTGGACTCACCCACTGCCAAGATTTTCCCGTTCAGTGTATTTCCTCGGGGGATTTTCTATGTTCACCATTTGCCCTGAGGGAAACCAAATGCAAGATGCTCATTTGAAAGCAGAGATCCCACCATCCAAGAGATACAAAAGGCAGCCCCAGTGGGGCTGTACAGTCTGGGGCTCTGAATTCTTTGTGGTCCGCCGTGTAACAACACCACCACCAACAAAAACAAAACAGGCAGCTCTGCAGTACAAATGGCCAGCACAGAGACTGATTTTCTACAGTCCTTTGAAGAGATCTCTTGACAGAAAACAAAGCACAGGGAGATGCATTCCCAGGAGAGGAGGGCATCTTCTTCAGCTTGCAGCAGTTTGCCAAAAGAATGCCTTTCCCTTTGTAAACCAAAGGAGCCACCACAACAAAGCTGCCAAAGCCCAAGCACCAGCACTGACAAGCAATGGCAAGAAGGCACGGCCAGACCCAGCCCCTTCCAAGCTGGTACCCCCATTCAGGACACAGCAGGATTGGCTTGGAGATCAGACACACCCAGGTGCACATCAATGCCCTTTTTGGGCCAACAGCTGATGGGAGACCGAGAGTCAGCTGGGCTCTGTTCTCAGTCCCACCAGGTCTTGTCTGAGAGCACAGTACTGGCAGCTGTTCTGGGCAAGAAGCAGATTAAATGGCTTGTGCTGCAGAATCACAAAGGGCTTGATGTGTGTTCCTAGAGACTGACCTGAGCAGGGCTTGGGCCAATGGGTAGCATTCTAACAGTCATGGGAACGGCTGGGAATCAGGTATGAAAACATGCCCTGGATCTGAGGAATACACAGCAGAGGGACTGGAGGCTCACTCCTGAGAAATGCCCACAGTGCCCTTTGATCTGATCATACCACATCACTGTGTCTCTTGGACACATCTTTCTAAGAACAAAACCAGGATATTAAATACAGACTGTGATAAAAGTATCTGTTTTTTCATTGGGGGCACAAGAAAAACACCTCTTGCTTGCCAGGGACCATGACTGGTGAGAAGTCAGGAGTCTAAGGAGAATTCAGGAAGCTAACCATTCTATCCAGTTTGGCCACGAGCACACAGGACTTGCCCGGATCATTTGCTAGGTCACAGCCTTCTGCTGATGCAAGAACAATCCCTGCTTCTGCCTTTAGCAGACAGGAAAGCTCAGGCAATCCCAGCATGTCCAAGCTGCCCTCAGAGGCAGCAGGAACACCCAGAGCACTCTCTTGCTGTCTTGGAGCACAGCATTTCCAGTGGGGAGCTCTAAATGGTGTCCCTGGGACACCAAAGTGAGGAGAACCATTTGGTGCAGCTCTGCTGACATGTGCACACAATACACTGTCCCTCAGAGAAGAAAGACACAAGATGTACTCAGGAGCTCCAGGGAGTCATCCTCTATTACCAGGGTTATCCTGAGATAAAAAGGAAGTTGGAGTATAGAGAGAATGCAGATCAAGCCAATATGGTTAACAGCTACGTTCTGCTTTATTTCAGCTAAGATGGCTACTTATATACATTTCTATATAGTTTACAATCACAGCAGCTCTTCATTGGCATACAGCAGAGAGAAGTATGAAAACACACTTTATTTTACTTACTCTTAAGGTGGCTATCACGTGCTCACTAACAAGTCTATTCAGTGACCTTCACAACCTTATTATCTTTCCCTGACACCTTAACTACTAATTTCTAACTGTGCCACACTTGGCTAAGAATTTCTAGCTGTGTCACAGGTTTGAAGGCCTCATTCAGGCCCCTGTTAAGGCCTCAGCTCGGGTAGTTCAAGGCCTAGGTAGACATCATGTCCACCTTCCCTGAGGAATTCTGCAACAATCCTCCATCTCCTGTTGCTGAGCAGCAGCTGTGCCAGTGCTGGAGATGAACAAACTGCCCGGGCTCCACTTCTTAGCTGGGGCAGCACAGGCTCCTTTAGGTGACACTGCTGCTGCTGCTGCTGCAGCAGCAGGTTCAATAGAAGGGCCTGTGTGGATCTGAGACAACAAAGGAGTTTGTGTCAGAAAAGTGGCTGGCAGAGATTAGCCCCATTTCAAATGCAGGCCCTTAGGAAGGTGCTGTCAGCCACATGCAGGGCTCTTCCATGGGTTTTTTCTCATGTCCACTTCTCAAACTGGATGGGTCAAACCCAGAGGCTGGTTTTACTCAAGTTCATGGCCAGATTCATTTTCCATTTCCTCCAAAATCCATTTGCATGGATTTTCTGAAGGATGACTGCCCATTCATGGGCATTCATGGGCAAAATGACCATTCCACTTTCTTCCAAGGACTCTTTTCCCCCTCCAAGGCTGCAGACACACTTGCAGCTCCTTGTTCAAATGTTCTACCTCATCCCATGGAGTCCTCTTTTCCTCCACCATCTTCAGAACATGCCCAACTGGCAGCATTTCTGCTCGGGACAGTTTCTGTGCCTAACAGGAATCTCGGGGCTCCTCGTTGCCAGTCACTTGATGGAAATCTTTGCAGGCTGCCAAGCCAGATGTCAACACTGTCACCTCGAGTCAAAGAGAACAAAGCAGTCAGAGAGTCCAGCTTGTCCCTGTCAGCCAAGAGTCATCGACTGTGAGGAAAGGGAGAGATCAGATTCACAACGGATACAGACAGCTTGTTTCAAGATCCATCTGGGTCACCGTGTTCACCTGCAAGAACAACTCAAGAAACAAGGAGAGCAGGCACAGGCCAGCAGGAATGCATTCAGATGAGTGCTGGCCAAAAGGCCAAAGCACTAGTGCCACTGTCCAGGGCAGCAGCTGAGATTGAGCAGAGCAGGGATTGTCTTTCAGAGTGGCTGGGATAGACACTAGAGCAGGATGGCACTCAGAGGCATCACCCCAACCCCTCTGCTGCTCTGCAGGGGAAAGGCAAGAAGGACACAAAGCACCAGGTTGGTGACTGCAGTGGCTATGGCCCTTTCACTCACTGGTTTTTCTAGAGCCTCTTGCTCCTCAAGGAGATGAATTCTCTCTTCTCTTTCTCTTGGAGTTTTCATTTCTTCCTCCAGCCCCTTTTTCATTGCCTTGATCATAGCCTAAAGTTGCTGCAGCTCTGCCTGCAGCTTCTCAAACAAGTTCTGTGAAGAAAAAGAGACAGAAACTTCCATGAGTGGAGTGGCTGCCACTCTTTCACTTACCTGGTTTTGTTGATTGTGCCTCTGCTGATAGATATTCCAGTGGTTTTGAATTCTTCTCATGTCTTCACTGTTCCTCCTCTTCACTACCATGATGTCACTGGGAACTTTGGGCAGCTCTGCTTGTGCCTCTGCCTCCATGTTCTGGACACACAAATGCAGAGCAAGTGGCTGGGAGATGCTGGCCCCTAGCAGAATCCCAGCAAGCCGAGGCCTAGACAGGACAGCTCAAAACCCATTTTCCAGGGGTCACTGGCTGAGGGGAATGGCTGGGTCCTGGCAGGACTCCAGCACTCAGCATCCTCAGCCACCAACAGCAAGAGCTGGCTGCTCAGAAACTTGCAGCTCTGCCTTGCACTAAAGACAGCACCCTCCAGAACTGGCACTTACTGTCTGGGAAGATTCAGGCTGTGGTGAGACTACAGCTGGAGCCTGGTGTTCATTTGGCTCCTCTTGGGCCTCTTCTCCAGGAGCCCAGGGAGCCAGAGGAGAATCTGCTCTTGGTTCTGTGCTCTGAGGACAGACAGGAGCGTGAGACACAGGCTGTTACCTATCATTTATAACCTTCTTTCTCTTCAGCTCTAGAACCAGCTCTACTAAGCACAAATCATCAACTCTGATAGCAACGGGATTCTAAGTCACTCAGAGTAAATTCAAATGGGCTGATTCAAGTGTACTGCAAATTGCTCTGAATTGGATATTCCCCCCTGGCTACTATGGGGAGGCAACATTCTCACTGCACAACTGGGCTTTTAGTTCTTTTAAAGCTCTGTAATGGAAACTTAGGAAATAGCCAGTGATGCCTTTGCTCTTGCTGCTGCAGACATGGAAATGAATTTCCTTGCAGCCTACTCAGGTGGCCCTCTACACTCTACTGCCACAGGCCAAGCTCACAGCTTGCTGCACAATTCTTAAACACCAGGAACATCAAATGTTCCTTTCTCACTCACCTCAGGATTGGCCCCTCTGAATACCTGGCTCAGGTGACCTGCAGTGGGCAAGGGAAAATGAACCAGATTCTTTGAGGAAACTGGAAACAACTGGAGCATTTTTAGAAGGCCTTCCAAGAAGGTCCACATTTTCAAAGTTGTCCTGCTTGACCCAGCAAAGGGAGGAGGGTCTGCTGCCACAGACCCTCCCATGGAGGGAAGGCATCCCCTGCAGGTTCCCTTGCAAATGCTGCCCGCACAGCCCTGGCTACAGACACCCCCTTTTGTGCTGAACGTGTTGACAAGCAGCTTTACCCAAGTGGCATCCAAATGGTCTTTCTGTTTCCAAATCAACTCAGTCACTAAGAAAGAGCAGGAAGACACAAAAACCAGGTTAGGTGACACCCAGGGAAAACTTCTACTTACGTGCCAAATTAGTCAGGAAATGGGTGGAATATCCGACACCATAAGCAGTGAAAGCTGCAGCAGCAAGGTGCCCAATCATTGTGGCACTGTTGTGCAAGCTTGCAAACTGCTCAAAAACAAGAAAAAAACAAGTCTCCTGTCAGTGCGCAGCTGCCCTCTGACAAAAGCCTCAAGCACAGGAGAAGGCTCCTGCACTGAGCAAGCTCAAGAGCTGCTCTGACACCCCTGAGGCCTTCTGTGCACCAAGGCAACCTTGTGATGTCACCACAACCACGTGGCAACCATGCCCTGACATCACAAAGCAAACGCTCTGTAATGGTCTGTGAATTGATGCAGATGGATGGACTGATGTTTGTGTAGGCCTAGGCTGCATTTTTTCCACTGTTCCCCCCTTGGCTGCCTTTTTCCCCTCTTGTTTTTTCCCCTGTGCCCCCTGTGTCCCTGTTGCTGTGCTGGGTCCGAGCTGGAGCCGGGCCGGGCGGAGCAGCAGTCCCAGCCCTGGGTGTCCCTGGAGCGCTGGGAGCTGCCGGTGGCCCCAGGCTCTATCCCCTGAGGAGCTGCTGAAGAACGGGGAGACACGGGGCTGAGGGGGCTGAGGAGGCCCTGACGCTGCAGGGACTGTGACCTTGAGCTGCTGGGGGCACTGAGGGCTGTGGGGGAGCAGAGGGCCATGGCGGCACTGAGGTGATAGGGAAGTGGCACAGGCTGAGGGGGGTGGCAGCTCTAAGGGGCTGGGAGGGGTCAGAAGGGATTGAGTGGGGTGAGAGGACTGTGAGGGGCTGAAGAAACCAAAGGGGGCCGGGGGTTTGCCCAGGGGATGGCGGGGCTGAGGGGATGGAGGGGGCCAGCAGGCAGCACAGAGGGCTCCGGGCCTGCAGCTCTGCCAGGCCTTGGAACCAGTTCCAGAGGCTCCACTTTGGCCACAGCTGCCCTGCAGACCTTGAGGACAGGTGGATGTTGCGAGGAAGGAGCCCAGTATCAAACAAACACCAATATGATTAGGTTTGATCTCTCCGTTTATTCTTTATTCCCTACATTTATGTGGTTACAAGGTAGAAGCAGGCACAGCTAAACAACTTGTAATTGTTTTAATCTCATGTTCAAGCACTCTGATTGTTCATTGGCTCATGTCTTTTGGCAGAATATTCTTCTTTGTTCTGTCTTATGATCAACATCTTTGTATTAAGCATCTATGAGAAGGCACAACAACTTGTTACATGTTTTCAGCTTCTGTGAGGAGGCATCCATGAAAGGGACCAATTAGCTAAGACATTTGCTACTTTCTTGCTAATTCAAGGCAATGTAAGAACAGCACAGTACCCAGCAGGCACAGTACAAAACCTCATACTTTTCCCTGATAGCAGGGATTGTTCAATCCTATCAATAAATTGTGGCCTCTCTCTTCTAAAAACCCTTCTACAACAATCCCCACAGTCCCTCATGGCCTCTCACAGCTCATGGCCCCTCACAGTCCCTCACAGCTCTTCATGGCCCCTTATGGTCTCTCAAAACCCCTCACACCCCCTCACAGCCCCTCACGGCCCCTCACAGCCCCTCACGGCCCCAGGCATGGGGCTCCTCCCAAAGGAGAAGGGGTCGGGCCCTGCTTGTTCTCCTTTCATTTCGGTCCCTTCCCAGCCAAGAGTAAACAAAGGCTGAAATGGAGCCTTTCCCCAACCTTTCCTCAGCCGTTAATTGCGGCTGAAGGTCTGTGCTGGCGCTGGCCCGAGCACCAACATCCCTGCAGCCCCGCAGGCCTTTGGTGTCCCCCCGTGTCCATTCTCTGTCCCCGAGTCCCACCCGGCTCTGGCAGCAGCAGGAGCCGCAGTGCAGCGGGCGCCGGCCCGGCCGAGCCTGGGCTCCCGGGCAGGAGCAGCAGCAGCGCCGGCCCCTTCCCACCTGTTCCTGCCTCGCCTTCCAAGGGATTTGTCCAGCTGAATTCTGCACTAGAGCAACAATCACCCACAAACAGCCCTGATTCCCCAGGGCTCGCCTGTGCTGCCCTGACCCAGCCTCCAGAGAAGGAAAGGATCGGGTTCCAGTGATGTTTTCAGCACTGTTTGACTCACCCTGAGGTGACAGCAGGAGGCTGCTGCTGCCTTTGCCTTGGGAATTGTAGATCATGGCTGCTCTTGTCCCTCTTCTGCTTGACACTTCAAATTTATCCATAAAACTGCAATTGCCTTTTTTGATCAGTGGCACCCAGACTGCTTTGGTGATGGGAAACTGGCATTATGAGTAGCAGATGTTCACAAGTCCCTGAGCACAAAGTTGAGGACAATTACACAGGCCACATTTGCAGCGCTCAAATACAGCCCTGTAGCAGGTGCTGCTGAAATAGAATCAACTGACAGAGGCCATCACAGAAATTGCCTCTGCAGTGTCAAATAAAATGAAAAAAATCCACCAGGAGAAAGACCAGAACTTCTCGACTCACTTCATTGCTTTCTCCAAGCAGCAGCAGGAAGTGGAGATGGCCAGAGGTATTTCCAGCTGCTGCTGATCCCAGCTGGAGCCCAGCCTGCTGCCCAGGGCCAGCGGGAACCTGAGCCCAGCCCGGGGAGCTCCCACAGTGTAGGGAGCTCAGCGCACGCAGGGCCAGGCCCAGAGCCCCATGCACGGCCGCCGATTGCTGGGCAGCGGCGCAGGCAGAATGTCCTGTGGCCCAAACCTCCTGCTCCTGCCACACAGCGCCCATCCTTCTCCCCCTCCTCCTCCTCTCCCAACACGGCACCAATTCCTAAGACAGGGCTCAGGTTCCTGTCCCAGCCTGAGTGTCCCTGCAGAGGAACAGAGCATCCTACAGGCAGTTCCACAAACTCAGGGTTCCCATTTTATGGGAAATCTGAGATGCAAATGGTCTTTTTACAAAAGACAAAAGTGGAGGGAATGGATTGGAAATGATTAGAACAAAGGACCCTTCTTCCAGACAAAGTTCATCAAGTCATTCCCTGCATTTCTCCTTTTCAATTTCTTTCTGTCATCTACTGAGGGGTCCAACTTGTTTTGGTGCTTTTCATGAACTGATTGTAATCTTGATTTATACCAGTGCAAGAGATGTAGAAGCACCTAAAGTGAACACAGGAACAAACTCTCTGTCAGCCCATTTTCATGTTCTAGATCACTTTCAAAATGTCCATTGGGATGTTGCAATGATTATCACACGACTCTCCACTTGTGGCTGCAGGCTCTGGAGATTCTTTCTTTGCATTCAGACAGGATTATATGCCCTAATAATTCACAGAATCACAGAATCACAGAATTACTAGGTTGGAAGAGGTCTTCAAGATCATTGAGTCCAATCCACGCTGTAGGAGCATCCGTGGATGGCAGGGAGAGGGAACTCTGCAGACCTGAGATATTCTAGAACACGCGGTTTTATTGCAAAGGTCGTGGGTAAAAAGGGCCTTGCCTTCAGCCACCAGCCTCGGCTGAAGGGAAGTCCCAAAGAGTGAGGGAGAGAGAGAACAAGAGAGTAAGGGGTAAGAAAGAAGAGAGCAAGAGATCCAGAGAGAGGTGGCAGGGATCAGAGCGCAGGGGGAAGAGATAAGAGAGAAGGCAAGAGAAGAGGAGAGTCAGAGAGCTAGAGAGAGAGCATGAGAGGAGGAGAGTCAGAGAGCGAGGTCTTTGTTACAATACATTATATCTCCTTTTGTGTTGAATATTCTAATTTACACTAACCAACCAGTACATGACACAAAACCCTATAGAATCTACATATAGCCTGTAAGAACTACTACATTACCATACTGTGTTATATTTTAAACTCTAAAAACTACTCCTTAGACTATTCTCTTTTGCTACATTGACCTTTGGATTCCTTAGCCAGCAGAAGGGTATTGTTCAATCAAGAGGGATTCTCCTTCAGCTGGCTAGACTATTGTTTTGAGGTTACATAGTAACTAAGGCTCAGTATCCTACAACTCAAAGCAAGCTTTCATTTCTATTTCGATTATAGGTTTCATATTTTCAGAATCTTTTGCTAAGCAATCATATTTGTAAGGTTTCCCTGATTCATCTTCCCCAACACCACGCCAAAACACCTCAACTAAATCATGGCACCGAGTGCCACATCTGTATTTTTTTGAACACATCCAGGGATGGTGATGCTACTACCTCCCCAGGCAGACCATTCCAGTACTTTATCAGTCTATCCTTAAAAAAACTTTTCCTAATATCCAACGGATATTTCCCTTGGCGCAGCTTAAGGCTGTGTCCTCTCGCTCTGTCAGTTGCTGCCTGGACAAAGAGAGCAACCCCTACCTGAGCACAGCCATCTTTCAGGGAGTTGTAGACAGTGATAAGGTCACCTCTGAGTCTCCTGTTCTCCAGGCTAAACAACCCCAGCTCCCTCAGTCGTTCCTCATATGGCTTGTTTTCCAAGCCCCTCACCAGCTTTGTTGCCTCCTCTGGACGTGCTCAAGTGTCTCAATGTCCTTCCTAAACTGAGGGGCCAGAACTGGACACAGCACTCGAGGTGTGGCCTCACCAGTGCTGAGTACAGGGGAAGAATGACCTCCCTGCTCCTGCTGGCCACACCATTCCTGATCCAGGCCAGGTGCCACTGGCCCTCTTGGCCACCTGGGCACACTGCTGCCTCATGTTCAGCTGGCTGCTGACCAGAAGCCCCAGGTCCCTTTGTGCCTGGGCACTGTCCAGCCACACCAACCCCAGCCTAGAGCACTGCAGGGGGTTATTGTGGCCAAAGTGCAGGACTGGGAACTTGGACTTACTAAACTTCAGCTTGTTGAACTCTGCCCACCCATCCAACCATTCCAGGTCTCTCTGGAGAGCCATCCTCTCTTCCAACAGACTGACACACACTCCCAGCTTAGTGTCATCTGCAAATTTATAATGAGACTCAATGCCCTCGTCCATATCATCAATACAAATACTGAACAGAGCTGGCCCCAGCACAGACCCCTGAGGAACACCACTGGTGACTGGCTGCCAGATGGATGCAGCACCATTCCCCACCACTCTCTGGGCCCAGCCATGCAGCCAGTTCTGAACCCAGCAAAGAGTGCTCCTGTCCAAGCCGTGGGCTGCCAGCTTTTTCAGGAGTGTGCTGTGGGAGACAGTGTCAAAGACCTTGCTGAAGTCCAAACAGACAACATCCACAGCCATTCCTGCATCTACCAGGCGGGCCACCCGGTCATAAAAGGAGACCAGGTTGGTCAAACACGACCCACCCCTCCTAAACCCGTGCTGGCTGGGCCTGAGACCCTGGCCATCCTGTGGTGCTGCATGATGACACTCAATATAAACTGTTCCATTATCTTGCCAGGTACTGAGGTCCGACTGACTGGTCTATAATTACCAGGATCTTCCTTCCCACCCTTTTTGTGAATGGGTGTCACATTGGCAAGCTTCCAGTCACCTGGAACCTCACCAGTGAGCCAGGACTGATTGTAAATGATGGAGAGCAGCTTTGCAAGCTCATCTGCCAGCTCCCTCATCACCCTGGGATGGATCCCATCTGGGCCCATAGATTGATGAACATCCAAGTGGCTCAGCAGTTCTCTGACTGCCTCCTCCTGGATAACAGGGGGACCATTCTGCTTCCTGACACCATCTACCAGCCCAGGAGGGCAGTTGTCCTGAGGACAAGCTGCCTTCCCACTAAAGACTGAGGCTAAGGAGGTGTTAAGCACTTCTGCCTTCCCCTCATCTACAGTTACTAAGTTCCCTCCTACATCCAGTAGAGAACAAAGGTTGGCCTTACCCTTCTTTTTGCCATTAGTATATTTGTAAAAACATTTTTTATTATCCTTTACAAAATTGCCAAATTAAGTTCAAACTGAGGTTTGGGACTTCCTAACTTTTTTCCTACATGCCCTAGCAATCCCCTGAAATACTTCCTGAGAGACCTGACCCTCCTTCCAAAAATGATACATCCTCTTTTTATTCCTAAGTTCCTTCAAAACCTCCTTGCCCATCCAGGCTGGACGTTTGCCTCCTCAGCTCATCTTTTGGCACACAGGGACAGTTTGTTCCTCTGCCCTCCAGATCTCTGTTTTGAAGTACGCCCACCTTTCCTGGACTCCTTTGTTTTTAAGGGCTGCTTCCCAAGGAACTCTCTGAATAAGTCTCCTAAACAGGCCAAAGTCTGCCCTCCAGATGTCCAGTGTAAAAGTCTTAGTGATGTTCCTCCTGATTGCACCAACTATCGAGAACTCTATAATTTCATGATCACTGTGCCCCAAGCAGCCCCCAACTACCATATCTCCCACCAGCCCTTCTGTCTTTGCAAACAACAGGTGGAACATAGGCCCTCCCCTGGTGGGCTCACTCACCAGCTGGGACAAAAAGCTGTCCTCCATACACTCCAAAACCTTCCTGGATTGCCTCTTTTCTGCTGTATTAAGCTCCCAGCAGATGTCTGGTACATTGAAGTCACCTACAAGAACAAGGGCTGGTGATCCTGAAGTATTCTCCAGCTGTTTATGGAATAAGTTGCCCACCTCTTCTTCCTGGTTGGGTGGACGATAACAGACTCCCAGTAGGTACCCTGGGTACCCCATCCTGTTTTCTTAGGGTAGAACAGTAACAACGAAAACCTTACCAATGGCACAACTCCCCAGCCCACAAGGAAAAGAAAGGACAAGCTGTCAAGTTCTTCAAATATTTGTCCTGCTGTGCTGCAAGGCTTCTGCTGCACCCACGGTGTGGAAAGCCAAAGGAAAGCTGTGAAAGCTGGCACCCCTGGGTGCAGCACTGGCCAGGGGCCATGGCAGTCGGCTCCACACACTGAACACCACAGTCAGGGGGATTCTCCAGGCTGAAGCTGGGGCTTGCAGGCCACCATTACCAGGCACTCGCTGAATTTCCACAGCTCTTCCTTCTTCACCATTCCTTCAAGATCCCTCCTCTTCAGGAACTCGGGCATACAAAGCAGCATCTCCCAAGAGGCCTGGAGAGCATCAGAGGTGTAGATGGCACCACAGCCCAGGGTATACAACCCCCATCCCTGTGCCATGACCTGGAGGAGGTTGCAGCCCGCAAGGTACTAGAGCCGAAGGCATCCGACCCTCCTCCCTGGGGGACACCAGCAGCAGCCCCCAAATCCTCATCTCTGTCACATGTCGGTTCTCCTCATGGCAGTGGAATAAGAGTGGGAGCGGGCTCTGGCACACAGGTGTCTTCCGGGACTTCTTCCTCTTCTTCTCTCCCATGTGCATCATAACCTGGTGAAGGACCACAGAGAGCAGCTGCACGTGGCTGCCATCCTGGAGGAAAGGAACAGATCTCAATGCTAGCTGCTCTGTGCTGACGTTGGCACAGGCTGAAAATCCACGGGGAAGAAGGCTTTTGGGCCAGCAGCCAGTGCCTGTGGCTGGGGCACAGGGTCTTACGTTGTCAAAGAGTGTGCGGAACTCCACAGCCAGCTGCAGGATGATGGGGCTGGGTATAGGCATGTCTTTGTTCTGGAGCACATTGATGAACAGAGCAAGGGTCATTTTGACAAACTTTCTGTCTGCATCCCCCATAAGGTCCAGAAGCCTTTGACACAGGCTACCCATTCTTCTGGCCTGTGTGGAAAACAAGGCTATGCTGTGGAGCCATGAATGGCTACACTGCCAACGCTGCCCTGGCATGCAAGCCCAGCCTGTTGCCCCAGGGCCCAGAGGCCAAAGGCCTGTCCCAAAGCACTCGGGCGGCTGAAGCGGGAGGCAGGAGAGCTGGGAGCAGCTGCCTCAGCACCCAAAGCCCAGCCCAAGCAACTGCCTTGCCCAGCCCCATGCTGCCCGCATGGCTTCAGGAATTTTAGAATTTAGAATTCTATATGTCACTTCTAAATTTTCAAGCAAATCCCTGCCTAGCAGAGGTTTTGGTGAGTTAGGTAAATAAAGAAACTGGTGTCTTCCCATTTTCTTCCTGATTTTGTATTGAAGTGGTTTCAGGAAGAATGCATTTTCTGGCTGGCCAGTGGCTCCTA
>JANPWX010017784.1:29338-52160 GCA_024734555.1 Trochalopteron elliotii
AGTAGAAAAGGGGCTCTTCACCCACACAGCTTCTCCTGTGAGCCCCACTACTCATCTTAAGGGGGTGACTAAAGGCAAAGCTTTCTTGGTTTTATTCCTTGTACTTGTTGTCACTGGGATCCCTGAACTTGTTCCCTCACCAGAATTAGTCACCTCCTTCTCACTACCATTTGGGTTTAATCGAGGGGGAGAGGTGGTTGAGTGAGTGGGAGTGTAGAGCTGGCCTGGGGTAACTCGGCTGTGAGTCTTGGACATCTGTAACACTGTCTTCCTCGTGCTTTTTTACCATTTCAAACATCTCTGCCCTATCCTGCATGCAGAACAACATCTCTTTCTTTTCCGCCTGTTATCTCTCTCCAAAGTGAGGACCAAAGGGTTCCAGGGGCGCCAAATCAAAGCCACATTCTTGCTGCCACTCAGGTTGATTCTTCAGGGTAAAAAACACGTCTGCACATATCACTTGATCTCATTTTTCCTCTTTTCTTAAAAATAACATCAACTGTAACAGGGTATCATCATTTAAGTAACAGGGTATCATCATTTAAGTTCCATTAGGGGTTCACTTTTCATCACTTTCCAATTTATACCAAGGCTATCATTGGTTGCAGTACTTAAACAGATGACCTTTCTTCAAAAAATTACCCTCTGGGATTCCTCCCAAATCTTTCTAATGTGCTAAAATACATTCTAGTGTACCTTATGTTAAAAACATCATTACTTCTTGTGCTATTCATTCTTAATGCTATCTAAATTTCCAAACTTACCAGTGTGTATTAGTACTTCTTCTCTTTTCCTTCTCTTTATTCCCTGTATACTACGCTTAACACACACTGGCCTTCTCTGAGTCGCCTGGCACCAACATTCTTTTTCATAGTACTAACAAGCAATGTGAACAAAAGGATTACACGTTCCACACAATCTACAAGGAATTGGGGTATGGTAGGACATAAAACAAGTTTCTTACAACACTGCCTAAAGTAATCATCAGGAGCATATGCTGATGTAAACCTAGAGGTCACAAGCCTTGACTGTTTACATGGTGTCTGAAACCTCGTGTGACTGCTCCATGTTGTTCAAACACTTCTCAAAACTCATACGATGCTGTTGGTGCTGTGACCATTTCGCCGGGGAACCTGCCCCAGTGCCTGACCATGCTCTGTGTGAAAGACCTTTTCCTGACATTGAAGCAAAACCTGCCCCAACCCAGCTCCCTGCCCTTTGTTCGAGTCCTGTCACTGGACACGCTTGTCACTGTCACAGTGCAGAGATCTGCACCTGCCCCTCTGATTCCCCTCAGGAGGATGTTGAAGACCATAATGACTGCATTTAGTCTCCTCCTCTCCAGGCAGAACAGACTAAGTGACCTCCGCTGCATGTAGGGCTTCCCTTTCAGAGCCTGCCACATGCTTGCAGCCCTCCTTTGCATTCTGTCTAATGGCTTAATATCTTTTTATATTGTGGTGTCCCAAAATGCGCCTGTCTGTTTTTCCAGGGCTTGACTACTCCTTCAGGCTGCTGGCACCATCATCAGAGACAGAAAACAGCTTCTCCTCCGAGGGTTATCCCTATCCTCTGCACTTCCCCCCGTGTCTGCCTCAACGTTCACTGAGACCTCCAAGTTTGTGGTTGTCCATTGCTATGCTCTGCAGGGATGCAGTTGTGTTTGGACATGAGCTGCTACAAACCCACACACAGAACTGGAGCGTAGAATATCAGAGGTTGGGCAGATTCTTTTTTTTCCAGAATGCAAGAAAGACAGTCAGAAAAGCACAAGGAAACTTCACAGTGTCTCTGTACAATCTAATCATCCTGGGAAAATCAGCAGCTGACGGTGTTCTGGTGCTACTGCCAATCTCTCCCATGAAAAACATCATTCCAGGAAGGAGCAACATCATCTGACAGATACCAAGTGTTGCCTGCATTAGCTCTAGGTGCTCCTGCCAACAGCCCCTGGAGAAGGAGCACCAGCCTCCAGTGCACGTTGGCTTTGGCTCCTTCTGGCAGAGAAGCCCCCCGGGGCACAGCTCTCTGGGGCAGGAGATGACACCAGCACTGCCAGGGCTCAGGGCGGGTGGGTGGCAGGTCTGCTTGGGCAGGGCCTCTGTCACACCTGCTGATTTCAGTGCTCCCCTGGCCCCAGGGGTCACAGCAGCATTCGTGCCCTGGCCCACACCTTCCACGTCTGTGTCACAGCCACGGGTTTAGGATGGCCGCCAGGTGGGACATGTCCCAAGGAGGCTGTGCCAGCCTCTGTGCATGGCCCCATGCCCTTCCTGCTGCGGCTGTGTTGGCAGCCCTGGGGGCTCCTTCTGCTGCCCTGAGCCCGCAGAGCAGGGCAGTGCTTGCCCATGTCTTGAGCCATTCCTGAAGACCCTGTCTTAGGGCTGTCCTAGACACTTGGAGCAAGGGATTCCTTCCAACCTGGGTGTCCTGGTTTAGGGCAAATTTGGGAGGAAAACTCCGAATGGGGTTCCTCTGGAGAGCAAATCCAAACAGCCCCTCCCCCCAGCTGGTCCAGGAAAAGAACTTCAGAGAAAAGTGGAAAAAACTATTTATTTAACAAACAAAATGCTCACAAGCATAAAGAATGAATAATAATAATAATAATATGAAACAATAAAACTTCTCGCCGCTCCAAAGAGAGATGGCAAAACTGAGAGTCTGTGCCAGGAGTTAGCTCAGCTCTCTCAGTCTCTTATCACTCCCAGTCCCTTGGGCGCTGGAAAATGCAGAATCCAGGCCCGGTGGGCTGCGGGCACAAGATCTCAGTGCTCCTCTGGGTTTTTTCAGTCCAGAGCAGATTTAAACAGTCCCAAGAAAAAAAGAAAAAAACCAGTCCAGGAAAGCTTCTTTGCCTCAGCTAGCTAGACTAACAAAAGGAAAAAAACTTTCTCCCTGGCTGCTGTCCATGCATCTGATGAAAACAGACAGTCCCAAGGACGAGAAAAAAGATCCTGAGGAGTGGACACTGTTTTTCAAAACAAACTGCACCCTTCTTCTTTCCCTGTTCACTCTCAGAGCCAGTCTTAAAGGTACAGAACACAGAACAGACGATGTGGGGATACAGGTATCATAGTCACCCTAGGACATTCCACCCCTTATCACCATATTGTCAACTTACCAAAACTAATTGAATTCTAACTCTACAAACACACACATTATACATGCATGTATCTATATAAAAACAATATACAGCTATATACAGACAATGGCAGTGACATTCAACAAAAGGTGATATTTACACATGGTTCTCATCCAACATTTAGATCTCCCTGAGGTACACATCGTGTTGTTCCATCTTTCTGCATTATCCACCATGTACAATCTGGTCCCTGAGCAAAGACAATCCCACGGATGGGTTTGTCTGTACTTGAGGCAGAATTAATCCAAACTGTCTTCCCTAACAAACCTCTTGCATGTACTACAGGGACTTTATTTCCATCTACTGTATGCAGGAGCTCAGACTGGGCAGGGCCTGCTCTGTTGGTGGAACTTTGGGTGTTAACTAACCAGGTGGCCTTTGCCAGATGCTGCTCCCAATTCTTGAAAGATTCCCCACCCAATGTTTCTAAGGTGGTTTTTAACAGTCTATTGATTTTTTTTACTTTTTTAGCAGCTGGTGCATGGTAGGGGATATGGTACACTTACTCAATGCCATGTTCCCTAGCCCAGGTGTTGATAAGGCTATTCTTGAAATGGGTCCCATTGTTTGATTCAGTTTTCTCAGGGGTACTATGCTTCCAAAGAACTTGCTTTTCAAGGCTTAGAATGGTGTTACGGGCTGTAGCATGAGGCACAGGGTAGGCTTTTAGCCACCCCGTGGTGGCTTTTACTATTGTGAGCACATAGTGCTTACCTTGACGTGTCTGGGGTAATGTGCTATAATTAATTTGTCAGGCCTCCCCATACTTATATTTGGACTACTGCTCCCCATACTATAGGGGCTTTACTTGCTTGGCCTGCTTGATTGCAGCACATGTGTCACAGTTATGGATAACTTGAGAAATACTGTCTGTAGTTAGATTTACTCTTCGGTCTTGTGCCTACTTATAGGTGGTATTTCTGCTCTGATGACCTGAGGCATCATGAGCCTATCGAGCTAGGAACAACTCTTCTTTGTGTTGCTAATTTAAATTTATTTTTGACACTTTTATCTTTGCAGCTTGATTTATTTGCTCATTGTTTTGGTGCTCTTTATTAGTTCTACTCTTGGGGACATGGGCATCTACATGATGGATTTTTACAGGTAGCTTCTCTATTTGAGTCTTTTCACTCTTTTGCAGCTTAAAATGGTTTTCTTCTACTCTGCTAATTAGCTTTTCTTTACTTTTTCAATCATTTTTATAAAGCATTGGCTACTATCTATGAATCAGTGTAGAGGTAGAGCTTTGGCCACTTCTCTCTTTCAGCAATGTCCAGGGCTAATTGAACAGCTTTGAGTTCAGCAAGTTGGTTTGATTTACTTTCTTCTTCAGTTGCTTCTGCGACTTGTTGTGTGGGGCTTCATACGGCTGCTTTTTACTTTTTTACAGAACACAGAACAGACGACTGGGGATACAGGCATCATAGTCACCCTAGGACAGGTACAAATTCTGCATTCAGAGAATGTGCTCTGATAATGTCTGACTCTCAGCAGGGACAATGCACAGCAGCAACCAAGGGGATTCCTCTGCCACAGTGCAGGAGTCAAGACTCTGCGTCTTGGCTCAACACGGCAAAGTTCCCATGTTTGGACAGGCTCAGGGGCTGCCCCTGGAGAGCGTGGGGAGCGGGCAATGGACAAAGGGACATGGGGACAAATGGCCCTGGAGTGTCAGTTGCAGCGGCAGCAGCAGCAGCAGTGGCAGCAGTGGCAGCAGCAAAAGCAGTGACATTGTCGACTTCCTTCTGCTTTTCCTCTGCCTCTCCCGCAGTCCCACACCCTATCCCAGTCTTCCTGTCCCGGCGTCCCCCTCCTCTCCCAGTCTCCCCGTCCCCTGCGAGGCCGGGCCATGCCCCATCCCAGCCTTGGCCCCAAGTGGGGCCGCCCCGTCCCCGCCCCCAGGCGTCCTGCCACGGTCTCGCCTCCACCTGGCTCTGGCTGTACTGGCGGTGGCGCTGCTGGGCAGGGATCAGTGCCTGGGCCTGCGGTGGCATCGCCGCCCTTTGGCTCCACCTGTGCCGAGCCTGGCCCTGGCCCCGGCCCTGGCCCCAGCCCCGGCCCCAGCCTCAGCCCCTCCTGGGCCCCACGGAGGACACACGAGGCACGGCCGCTCCCTCCGCCTCCGCTGTGGCTTCCCCAGCCCGAGCTCCTCCGCTTGGCAGTGCGGCCACTGGCCCCGAGCCGGCGCTCTCCTGTTCCAAGGAGCAAACGCCTCGGGATGCCCGGCCCGGGGTGGTTGAGGAGCACTCGGGGGCCGTTCCTGGCCCCGGGCCGAGCGCTGACAGCCGCGTCTCGCTGGCAGGGAAGGCGCAGCAGGGCCTCAAGGAGCAGTACCGGCTGGGTTCGCTGCTGGGGCGCAGCAGCTTTGGCAGCATCTTCACGGCAACGTGGCTCTCGGACGGCGCCCCGGTGAGCGGCGGGGCCGACTCCGGGCACAGGAGGAGGAGGGCAGAGGAGAAGGAGGATGGGGCTGGGCAGGGTGGGTGGCGAGCTCAGCCTGCTGCTCCCCTTGGCTTGCAGATGGCCATCAAAAGGGTGCCATGGAACTGTGTCCGGCACTGGGGCGAGATGGTGAGTGAACGGGGCCAGCGGTAGCACCCGGGGCATGCTGGGCGGGGATGAGCCGAGGCCCCGCAGGGTGTAAGCTGCCAGGATGCCACGAGAGGGAGTGGGCGTGGGGCCAGCGGAGGACGGAGAGCATCCCAGGCTGGGTGAGGGCTTCCCCACCCCTGGCACAGCCTCAGCCCCACTGACAGCATCGTGGTCCTCCCGCAGCCCAACTGCACCAGCGCACCACTGGAGATCATGCTGCTGGACAGGGTCTCCACTGGCTTCCCTGGTGTTGTCCAGCTACTGGAGTGGCTGCAGCTCCCCAATGACATCCTGATGGTGCTGGAGCACCCGGAGCAGTGTCAGGACCTCCAGCATTTCATCCGGGCACAGGACAGGGGGTTCCTGTCGGAGCAGGTGGCACAGGAGCTGTTTTGCCAGGTCCTGGAGGCTGTGCAGCACTGCACCAGCTGTGGGGTCCTGCACAGAGACATCAAACCGGGGAACATCCTGGTTGACCTGGCCACTGATCGACTTTGATCAACTTTGGCTGTGGCACCTACCTGCAAGACACAGCTTACACTCAATTTGCAGGTGAGCCCACGCAGGGGTGTGCTCCCAGTTCTGGGCATCTCATGGCCCAACTTCTCACAGCCTAACCTGGGTGTGGCAGCAGGGATTCTCCCTTTTGCTGCCAGTCAAGGCACTGAGTCTTCAGCTGGTTGCTTTTGAGCAGGGCTGGGTGGGGGTCCAGCTTCCAGCCCAGCTGGCAGCCTTTGCCAGCCACTCTGCCCAGGACTGGGACTGGGGCTGGGGCAGCCAGCCCGACAGAAACACCCATGGGTGGGGGTATCAGACAGCGTGGAGTCAGAACCTGTGCACCAGTCAGTTTGGTGTGCAGAGGATACAGGGCTTGGACTTCTCTGCCCATCTGGTTTGCTTTGGGATCATAATGTTTTTGGGGGCAATGCAGGCAGAGAGGAGGAAGGCATGGTTTTCCCCTAGCTCTGAGTGGGTTTTTTCTTGTTATGGTCAGGCCTTGCCAGGGCTTCCACTGTTCTATTCCAGCACCAATGGTTTCTTTTCCCGCCCCAAGTTTGTACACAAGTCCCAGGTGTGGCAAGAGGGCAGTGGGTTTCACCATGTGCCACTGGGGCAGCCCCCAACATGCCCAGGGATGCTGGGGCCAGGCTCTGGGAGCAGCAGCATCTCCATGATGAGCTCCATCTGTATTCCATAGGAACACCATCATGCATCCCCTCAGAATGGACCCACTTTGGCTGGTACTATGGCAGGCCAGCTACCATCTGGTCCCTGGGCATCCTGCTGCACCAGATGGTCTGCGGGGAGCAGCCTTTCAGGAAGGGCCAGAAGATCAGCTGGGACCATCAGCTCTCTCTGCCACAACGGCTCGCTCAAGGTGGGTCCTCATCTCTGGGCACGGGGGAATACCAGTGCTGGGAGGCAGCAGCGGGCTTGTGAGCATCCTGCTGTGGCAGCTGCTGAGGAGGTGGCACATGTCCTGCTCTCCTCCAAAACACGGAATTGATGGGAAAGTTTAGGCCCAGCTCTGAGCACATTCAGCATAGCCTGGGCATGGGAATAGTGGAAGAGGAGCCTTCTCCAACTGACCATTGGTTTGTGTTTCTCTCCCCAGAGTGCCAAGATCTAATCAGGCGGTGTTTATCCATGTACTCCTTGGAAAGGCCTTCATTAGAAGACCTGTTGTGTGATCCTTGAATGCAGGATATTCAACGGCCATAGGAGAAGGGAGAGAGCCACAGGCACACTTTGATGCAGGGCCCTGGTAAGTTACAGCTCCACACATGCCTTGGTAATCAGAAGCAAAGAAACCCAGACTTTTTTGTGCTGCCTGTGTTACTGCACAGGGGTCATCAGATGGGCACAGGCAGCCCTTGTGCTGGAGCTGCTTTGCTCAGCACTGGTGGCCGCTATCTGAGCTGGTTTGGCTTGTCCTGGTTCACTGGCAGCTGGGGCCCTGGGCAGAACCCTGACAGCCTGGTCTCACCCCTGGGGAAGGAGAAGGAGCCCCTGGAGAAGCTGTACCAGGTGGGGCTGCTGCTGGTGCAGACAGTGAGGACAACATCAAGGATGACAACCTCTTCCTTGTCCTGGCCACCACAAAGCTGAAGATGATGGACTTCAATTCTGGCACCTCCTTCAAAGCCAGGCTCCACAGCAAATTTGCAGATGAGTCCACACACAAGGGGATGCTCCCAGATTTGGACATTGCACAGCCTGTCCAGGAAGCAAAGGTTCCCCCTTTGCTGGGGTGGATGCAACTGATTGTTCAGTGGGCTGTCAAGCTGCTTTTTGACAGGGCTGGGGCGGTTCCAAAATGGGAGTTGGCTCCTGGCCTTGCCAACAGCCCCCACCACCCACTGTGCCCTGGGCTGAGGCTGGGGCAGCCAGCCCAACACAAACAAACCCCCATGGCAGGAGCAGAGGTGGGACTCCAGAACCTGTCCATGGGCTGCTTTGCTTTGCAGGCAAGGAAGGGCTTGGGCTGCTCCACTCCCCTTGTTTGCTTTGGGATCACCGATACTATTGGGGGGCAGTGCAGGGGGGATGGGAGAAAGCATGGGCTTCCCTCACTGGTGGGTGGGTTTTTCCCCAGCATGTCAGGATTGGGCCTTCCTCAAGCCTCTGAAAGAGATAACATCTTTTGCCTTTTCTCTTGTTTCCCCTTTTTGTCTGTAATCTATTTTCATTAATTTGTTGTTTGTTTTTCTAAAGGAAGTGTTCTAGGTGGTGTCCAGTCTGTATTGGGAAGATCTTGGGACCAGTTGTGGCGTGGATGGGCCGTGCCCTTGGAGAAGGCTGAGGACATGGTTTGGGAGCAGCTTTTCTTCCAGCGGCGGATGGCGTGAGGTAGGTCCCCGTCTTCTTGGCACGGGTGGGGTAAGAGCTTTTGGGAGATGGCAGCGAGCAGAGGAGCATCCTGCTCTGGGCAGCTGCTGAGAGCTGGATCTGCCATGGCTGGCTGAAGGCTGGGCACATGTCCTGCCCTCCTGCTCTGCTGCCAAGGGCAGCAATGGTGGGCAGCTTTGGGCCCTCCTCTGGGCACGGCCAGCATGGCCTGGGCACTGTGGGGGGCTGGGACAAGGGGACAGGAGCCTTCAGCTGATGGGCAGCTTCTGGTTTCTCTCCTTGCAGTCGGGCTCTGCAGGTGCTGAGGCTGCTCTGGGCTCTGCCAGGGCTCTGCTGGAGCTCAGCACTGGGCCGGAATCAGCCAAGGAAGAAACGGTGTGACCTGCAACAGAGATTTACTTGAGCATTTTGGCAATGCAGCTCCAGTTTGCAGAGTGCACATCTCCAAGGGAAAACACGATACCTCCCCCCCAAATAAACTTGTTAATAACTTCTGAAATGAAATCAATCTGGGGATGACCCTAAATGACATTTTTCTGCTTTTTCAAGCTGTAGCTCAGCCCTTGTCTTAACAGTTCCCTCCCCCACTTGTCTTTTACTTTCACAACTGCTCCCTCTTTTCCCCCAGTGAGTTCCCAGCCCATGGCAGTCTCCATCACACTGTTGCCTTCCTTGCCTTCCTCACTATCAGGAAGACTGAGCCCCAGGCCTAGGGACTCATCCTGTCACTGGCTGAAGAACAACAATGTCTCAGAGGTCCGGTGGCATTTTAGTGGAATTCAGAGGTGCTCTGCAGCCCTCAGCTCTCCTCACTGCTGAGTTTCCACTTCCTTTTCCTCATCATTCCAGCAGGATGAGTTCTGTGAATCCCCTTGAGCCTCCCTGCTCTTCCCAGCCTGCCCACCCACCTCAGTTAGGCTTAAGCTGAAGCTTCTTTGTCTCCTCTGGCACACCAGTGCAGTCCCCTCTGCAGGGAGCCCCAGCCCCAGAGCACAGCACAGAGCAGTGCAGTTCAGGCTGCACCAGCTGCCCTGCACCCCTGGCTTGGCTGTTTGTGGCAAGGAGATGCTCCCTGTTTGCAGCTCTCCCTGCAGGATAGTGCCAGGGCAGAGCCCAGCCGGGCTCCCAGTGCATCCCCTAAAGCTTGGGGCAGCCAGTGGTGCCAGAGCTGAGGTTCATGGGGAGCACCCAGAGCTGTGACTTGCAGTCAGTGTTTGTAAGTGTTGTGTTCTCATTTCCTGCAGCTCGTGGGGAAAACAACCTGTACTGCCAGGCCAGCCCTGTCCCTCTGTGCAGGGACAAGGCTGAAGGGCTTTCCCATTCCAGAGGAGCTGTCACTGAGCCTTGGCAGGGCCTGGCAGGGCTGGAGCTGGGTCTGGCCTGCTGTGTGGGACTAGCTGCCACCAACCACCCCCACCCGCCGCGCTCCGTCCTACAGGGACAGAAGGGTCTGTGTGTGCCAGGGGCTCTGGGATGTCTCTGTGTCCATGGACAGAAGGGTCTCTGTGTGCCAGGGGCTCTGGGATGTCTCTGTATCCATGGACAGAAGGGTCTGTGTGTACAAGGGTTTCCATAACGTCTTTGTACCCATGGGTATGGAATGAACACAGAGAGTGAAAGTGTCAGTATACAGATATATAAAAAGGATAGGGATGGATAGAGATTTCCCACAGAGCTCTAACTCTGGCATAACTCACTTGTAAGCTGGTGGCCAGGGGATTTTTTTCTCAGCTCTGTATAAGTAGGTGTCCAAGAGCTGAAGGGAGCAGCATTCAGAAGCAGTTTCAGGATTTCTAGGCAGGAAATGGAGCTGACAACCATCCGCATAACTCATCATATTCATCGAGATGGGCTGCTAGTTCTTCAGGAATATGGCACAATGGAGACACAAGACTTGGAAAAATCCCAGCTCTCTATGGATTTGTGCCAAAGGAGGAGCAGCAGAAACACTTTGTGTTTGCTTTGGGGGACACAAGGTCCAAGGAGCTGCAGTGGCAGAGGGAGACTTGGGCTGGTGGCCGGTGATGTTGCATTTCATGACATCCCAGAATGGCACAGGACAAAGCCAAAAGCACCCACAACCACACTGATGAAGTCCTTGGGCTGCTACACATCCTCGAGGAAAAGCTGCTGTCACACAATCCATTGGGATTTATAACTTTCATTTGCAACACTTTAGGTCCAAGTTTCAAAGTACAAAATTTTTACACTCAAGACACAGTGATGCACACTCCATCTTTCAATTTCCTATTCCTTCACCAACACTTTAAAATAACTTAATATTGGAAAAAAACCCACCCAAATCTGTTAAAGAAGGCAGTAGATGGATCCTTGCCACCAGCACATTTAAAAAAACAAGTAACTGAGTTCTCATTTCAGAACATCAGTTACCTCTTTCTGAATGCAAAGTTACAGAAGATTTTTCACTACACATTTTGTGGTAGTTTTTATCTTTCATTTTTTTTTCTTTTGTTTTTGTTTTTTGTTTTTCTTTCTTTTTTTTTAAACAGAAAACACATCTTAAAAAGGCATTTCCTTTGCTCCCTGTTCCCATATAGAGCAGCTCCCTTCTGGCTGGCTGAGTTGCTCCACTGATGGAGCAGCACTGCTGAGCACGGGGACACAGAGAGGGAGCAGAAGCAGCTGCCTTTGTCCACCTGCAGCTCCAAGGCCCAAACTCTGAGCAGACAGGGCTGGAAGAGACTGTCAGGCTCCCTGTTTGCTGTGCTGCCCCACTTGTGCCCAGCCCAGCTCTGTGGGAGGCAGAGGGAGAACAAGGGGCAGCTCCCTGCCAGCCCCCAGCCCAGGAACCCCTCCGGCCCCGGGCCTTGGGGCACTGTCAGCACCCACTGCTCCAGCCACGGCTTCTGCTGGCCCTGACAGCAACCACCAAAGTGTGCCTGATCCCTAGGGAGCAGCAGCAGGGCCTGGATCTGATCCTTCAGTCTGGGGCAGGGCTGGACAAATGACCCCCACAGCAGCAGCAGCAGCACATGGAGCTGACTTTCAGCACAGCCCCTGCCACTGTTCCCTCTCGTGTGCAGTGGCGTCACAGCAGCCTGAGGCACCTGGGAGCCCTCAGGGCCAGCAGGGACTGGAGATGGCAGCCCTGGGCTCCTGGAGGGTTGTGCAAGGAACAGAGATGGGGACTCCCTCTCCATGTAGAACTTCCCAGATGGAAAAGGCTGCTGTGAGCAGGCAGCTGCAAGGGCAGAGAAAGGAGGGTCTCGACCACTGGATCTGTGCCACTTCCACAGTCCTGGGCAGCAGCCACTGAGCCTCAGGGGAACAGAGGGCACAGCAAGAGGGACAAAACCAGTCAAGGTGAGAGACTGGAGAGAGCCAGACCTGGGAGCAGGAACAGCTCCTTCATTGCACTCTTGGAGAAAGCTCTTGGCTTTTTCAAAGGGCTCAAATGCAGGAAGGACAGAGAGGAGGCCACACCAAACAATGCTCTTGTTTTCACAACTTCCCCTCTCCATGTCCCAGAAGGAATTGGATGAACTGTATTCTTCTCTCTGAGTTGTCTCATTCAGCATGAGCAACTTAGCACCAGGAGCTAAAGGAGCTGAAGCCTTAGGCCACAGGAGCTGAGCAAGAGGAGACTTCCTGAGCAAATGAATGCTGCTAACATGGATCTAGCCGAATTCAGCAGATAAAATCATGGAATCATAGAACCTTTCTGTTGGAAAAGACCTCTGAGCTCATCCAGTCCAGCCAGTCACCCAGCAGTGTCCAGCCCAGCACTCAACCATGTCCCTGAAGTGCCAAGGCCTGGACAAGAGCCCTGAGTGAGGCCTGAACAACCAGCCCTGAGCCCAAGGTGGCCTCTGGATGAACCTTCCAACCAAAGGTTATCTTTGTATCTGCTCAATAACAAAATATGCATGGTCATTAGTGCTGTGATAGATGTATCCACTCATTAGTGAAATATGTATTGACCTTTCTGTATTTAGGAGCTAGACAAGGCCATGAAATCTGACATCTGGCCTTGTTTGGGGCTGGATGGTCAAAGTCACCTCCCTTGGTTCCTCCTTGAGCCCTGGCCAGGCTTTGGAAGGAGCCCAAGAGGAGGATGAATCCAGATGTTCCCACCCTAGAAGTGCTGTCAGTTGGTTTATTCAGCACCCAGTCAGAGCTGGACCCTCTCCCAGCCAGGTTGGAGCCTCACCTGGGGCTGGAGGAAGCTGCAGGAATTCCCAGTGTCCGGGAGAGGCTCTGCAGTCCTTGGCTGTGACAGCTTCCCCCAGCTGATGTGTGGATGTGGAGGATGGCAAACTCTGAGAGTAACTGGGGATGGATCTTTCTTACTCACTGTGGGCAATCCTTGGTAGTGATGGTTGGGTGCACTGCTGAGCTGCTCCTTTTGTGCTCCTTTGCTGCTTTGAACTACAGTAAATGACACTTGAGTTGGTCAACTCCTTCAGTTGGTGTCTGTGTCCTTGGTGCTGACCCTGCCCACTGGTAGAACAACATTGGCATAGTCTGGCCAGATCACAACAAAATGTTGCTTTTTAAATGGAAATGTGAGGGATCAGTCCCATCAGAAATTCTGGGATGGGAAGACCTTCTCTAGACTTTACTGGCTCTGGAGTGGGCTGAGGTCTGAGCACTGTGCAATTCATGGGGGAGTCAGTTAAAAGAAGCTGAACCACTGGATGCCTTAAAATGCATCCAAAAGTTGCATATGGAAAAAGGAAAAGAACTTGTGGGTTTGGAAGACAAAGCTGAATTTTTTCAAGAGCACATTGGAAACAGCACTGACAGAAGGAAGAATTATTGTTGGAACACTCCCACATGGAGTGACAGAAGAAGATTTCAATCTTGAGCTCATGCATTTATACAAGTGAAATAATATTAATGTAATAAATAACTATATACATATTTATGATATAGACTTCTATATATGTTTAGAACTATATATTTATAAATATATATTATATCTATATCTATATATCTGTTTATATCAATATCAATATATCTATATCTACATACAAAATAATAATAATGCGAAATAGTGCTGACAATACTAATTTGGTAGCTTTGGCTGCTCAAGGATGTAACACTAAATACCCTACAGAAAAGCATTGGCCAGGACCCAAATGTCAGTGGTCAATTTTGTGAGATTGTATACAATGAAAAAAGGAGGAAGGGATGAAATTGGCTATTTTCACAGGGTTTGCTGATACTGTGATGCAGAATATTTTGTCTGTTACTGTGAGAAATACAGTGATTAAGACTGCTGGGTTGTTCATATCCCAGACAATCCCCAAGCTGGAGGATTGGTTGAATGGATGATGGGGTTGTTAAAAGAGCAATTGGAAAAATGAGGAGATGGGAACCTGTCCCCATGGAAAACCCATCTCCCAGATGTGCTCCATACCCTTAACAATGGGCCCACTGGGGAAATGAAAACCTCCTGGGTGTGCACAGCTGCACCCAGTTTGCAAATCCAACCATGGACTTTGAGACTTTGACCTCCTGGGAAACTGTTCTGGGTGTGATGGCCCCTGACGGACCCACCCCAGAGGCTGCAGGGCTGGACTTCATGCATTGGAATTAATTACGATAAATCAGAAGCAAATGAGAGTTATCAATACCAAAATAGGAATTCAGATTCCTCCAGGACACTGGTTTGATCACTGCTCACTTGAGCTTGGCCTTGCAAAGCATTCATGTCATGGGAGGAGGAATTGATGCAGATTTTCAAGGAGAAATGAAAGTAATTCCATTAAGCAATAGTGAACAAGATTTGATTTTTCAAACCCATGACAGGGTAGCAGATTTATCAATATTGTCAATTTTAAAAACAATTGCAAAAGACGGAGGTCCACCTCAAATCAGCACTGTTTGTGGAGATAAGAGGTTTGGACCCACCAGTCCCAATAATGGAGCCAGAGTGTGGGTGCAGAGGCCAAATGGCCCTCCCAAAGCAGCTGAAGGAACAGCTCTGGGGAAAGACAATGATGTTTGAGTCCTGAAACCTGGGCAGGAGTGATGGGAATATGTCCCTGCAGCTAAGTGTTCTGTGTGAGAACAAGTACATGTTACAGGATATTGTTTTACAGATCCTGCCAGAACAAATCTCCCTGTTTGCCCCAGCAGTCCCTTTGGAAAATGCTCTGATCCACAGGGCTCCATGTGAAGGATGATGTGGCACTGAGGGACTTCCAGACGAATTCCAGCCAGGAGTCTGGGTGCCCATCAAGGACTGGGACCTGGAACCTTTCCAGTCAAAGGGGAAAGTACCCCACCAAGCCTTGTTAACCACAGACACCATGGTAAAGGTGAACAGGAAAGGGCCTTGGGGGCATTATTCTGGAATGAAAAAGGCACCAGCTCCATGGACAACAGAATTATTGTTTGTACCCTGTCCTAGGGTGACTATGATACCTGTATCCCCACATCGTCTGTTCTGTGTTCTGTACCTTTAAGACTGGTTCTGAGAGTGAGCAGGGAAAGAAGAAGCACGCAGTTTGTTTTGAAAAACAGTGTTCACTCCTCAGGATCTTCTCTCGTCCTTGGGACTTTGTGGTTTTTTTTTCTTCTTCGTCGGATGCACGGATGGCAGCCAGAGAGAGTTTTTTCTTTCCTTTGTTAGTCTAGCTAGCTGAGGCAAAGAAGCTTTCCTGGACTGTTTTTTTTCCCTTTTTTTTTCTTTGGGACTGTTTAAATCTGCTCTGCACTGAAAAACCCAGGGGAGTACCGGGATCTTGCACCTGTGGCCCACCGGGCCGGGACTGACCATTTTCCAGCACTGAAGGGACTGGGACTGATAAACAGACTCCTGGCACAGACTGTCAGTTTTGTCATCTCTCTTCGGATCGGCGAGAGGTTTTATTGTTTCATATTATTGTTATTGTTATTATTATTATTATTATTATTATTATTATTATTCATTCTTTATGCTTGTGGGCATTTTGTTTGTTGAATAAATAGGGTTTTTTCCACTTTTCTCTGAAGAAGTTCTTTTCCCGGACCGACTGGGGGGAGGGGCTNGTGTTATTCTGAGGTACAGCTTCATGTATATGTTTGTACATGCAAGATGCATTTTCATTTACATTGATTTCCTTCTTTAGCTTAAATACCAGAAGTGAGTTTTTAGAATGAGAAATTCAGATCATTGCTGTCTAAAACGTGCTGTACTGAGTGGGAGATGCAGGAATAGAGCAATCATCTCATTCCTGAATGATAAAGTCAGCTGAAAACCCTTTTTTTTATGTGGAATGATAGGATTCCCTTCCTGCTTCTTCATGCCTCATTTTCAGTGTGTTTACAGTGGAATTAACTTGCCGGTGTTTGTCTGCACTGAATTTCATAAGCCATTACTGTTATCCAAAGTGAACTTTTATGAGAGGTCTGAAGGGTTTTTTTTTTTATGCTCAGTTATATGGGTTTTTTTGTTTGCAGTAAGTTTATTTACTTGGAACCAAACAAGACCATAAGTTATTAAAATATAGAAAGCAGAACTCTCTTTTTTTGCTATTTCACATAAAATGTTAAGGTATTTTTACTGATTTGTTGACAAAGAAGAAGAACAAGATCCTTGCAGGGTTATATGTCAATATTTATTTGCTGATAATTAATGAAATGTTTACTTGGTATGTTGCTTATGTATAATGTCTCTTAGCTGTTTATATCAAAAACTAAAAGCCAGTGTGTTATTTTAAATGTATTATAGATGGGCTGGAAAATATACAGCAAAAGAAAATCTTTAAAGAGAAAAAGGAAAAAGCCCAACAGAGAGAAGAGCCATGTGCTGCTGATTCAATAGACTCTCTAATGGCAGAAATGCCATTTGTGGACACAGATGTTGAAGATGAATGTACTAGTAAGTACATTAAACGGAACTAATGTGAAAGCATAGACACATCATGCACTCAGTTCTTGGTCCTACCTGTTGACATGGACCATGCACATGGAACAGTCTCCCTGCAAACAGGTTACAGTCCAGAGCCTGTCTTATTAGTATTCAGTCCTGCAGTACTTGAGCATATTAAGAATTCACCCTTTTGTTATCCTGTGGAGCAATGAGTCACAGAATAAAGACATTTAAAATATGTCAAATCAGATTACTGTATGCGAGCTTCTCAGGTGGTGGGTTTTGTGAGCTGTCTTTCAATATATGTATTCCCAGCATGGGGCTGGAAGTACACTTCTAATTGGACAGTGGATGTCTGCAGCCTACTCAGCTTATGGGTGGGTATCAGGCCACATGGTGGGAAGAAAGCCGAGGGAACCCCTCAATAAATGAGAAGTTGGCAAGAGCAAAAACGCAGGTCTGACCAGTATGGTTAATCCTACATTCTCGGTTTATTCTGGCTGAGATGGCAGGTTATATACATTGCTACATAGTTTACATTCACAGGTGTTCTTCCATTGGCACCCAGCACAGAGAAAAATGCAAACACACTTTGTTGAACAAACTCCTAAAGCAGCTACTGTGTCCCCTCCCAGTGCTATACTTAGTATCTACTAGAAAAACCCTTTGCCCTTGTTACCAGTTTAAGGTGTAATTTCTTGCTGCGCCACAGTCTTGGCAGCTGAAATATCAGCTGCGCCACAAGGCCTACAGGCCTTAACTCTGGGGCCTAGTCTGTGTGATTCAATCACAGTCCAAATACAGATCATGTCCACCTTCCCTAAGAAATTTTGCTACAGTGGAAGAGGCTCTGTAAAGGCTCAAGGAAATGAACCAAGACAAAAAACAATTATGTGCAAAGGAAGAGCTGAGGACAGACACATTTCTTTCACTCTATCAGAAGGTGTCTCTGGGAAAGGAGGAGGTGGAGAGCAGATCTGGCTGGGATGATTCTTTCTTCTGGGCTGGGTTTGATTCCTGTGCTATAAGTTGGTCAGTGTTAGTCTACTACAACTTTTTGCTTTAATAATCTTAACTATTACTGTGTTTTATATTTCAAAATGCAGAATGCATGGGATTTTTGAAATTTAATATTGGCCCTTCTGCTCTACAGTCATTTCTGTGTTCAGGTGTGGACAGTTTGTTGCCTTGCTGCATACATTGGCTTAGGGAGGCTCAGTGGTTTGGAAGCCATGTGTCTGTCTGTGTTAGCAGCTTATGAACCTTGCTTAGAGGTGTAGGCTGTTAGTTCAGGTGTGGTACTGCACTTGTATGGCTACATTAATTCAGGTCAGAGTTGGATCCCAGTCGGACAGTTGGGCAGAGCAGGTGAATGGGAAGACATGCTCCAGTCAGTTGGCTGAAGTCCAGCTCCTGTTGGTGTGATATGAAGAGTATCTTAAAATGTCTGTGTGCTGAAAGTAACTTTTTTTTTCTCTTCAGTGCATGCAAATACTTCTGAACTAAGTATAAGAAGAAAAAAAAGTGGACTACTGGAAGGGAAATTAAAAAAGGCATTGAGAGAAAGAAGAAAAAGAATATACAGAATCAGCCAAATTATTTCATTTCTCTTCCAATTACTAATCCAAAGGTGATATTCTTTATTATACTAATTTGGTATAACCAGAATTACTTCAACAGCTGCATGTGTTTATAAGAAGAACAGTGTTTGATATTGTGCAAAACATTTTTTCAGGTATTTTTAAAGAAACATTAGCAGTCTATTCAATGAGTAATGCTATGTTAGGTAACATTTTTTTTGTGAATAAAATTGCTTTTCTAAAAAAGACTGAAGGAAAAATACTTACATTTTTATTCAGTTTGTCAGTCTTATGAATTTCACTGATGCTGGCTGAAATTTCCCCTCTGTAGTGTTACAGTATTGCCTATTTTGTTGTTCAACTCGAATAAGGAAGAGGGACATTCCTATTTAATTTAATAAGAAAAACTCTAGCAATATTTTTAGATTTCTTTGTAGATACAAATTTATGTTTGGATCTGTTACTGTTTTAACTTGGCACTCTGTAGTTCAGCATTTTCCAGTAAAATGGTTCATCTTATTTAAAATTCAAACAACTGCTGTTTTAGTGAGATGTTGTTCACATGGATTCAGGAAATGCAGAGAGCTCTTTAAGAAAATGTATTTTCTTGCAGTTACATGAGTTGTCTTATTTAGGCAGTAAGTGAAAATGATTTCTTACATGCTGCAGGTTGTCTCTGGTACATCTTTGATATCTTTCATGTCTGAAACAAGGAAACTAGGTGCCTTATGTTCAAAAACTTGACCCCAGCAGTTTAACACCATTTGCAAATTTAGTTCATGGGGCTTTTTAATATTAGGAACTATTTCAGATGAATTTTAACTCATCCTACATCTGTATTATCAGTTCTCTGAAAAAGTAAAAGAAGATTAAGAAAATATGAAATGAGAATAAAATAGGTTTGAAAATGATACTGCAGTCTTTGATTCTTCAAAACATAATGTGTGAAGAAGAGATTGTAAAGGCTGGTTTTATAAGATCCAGGATAGCCTGATACAAATATTGTAGGATATCTTTTGTGACATCTTAACCTAAAATATCTTTTCTTCCAGATCTGTTTAACAGATTCCATGATTTAACATGTGCAAGAATAATGTAGGGGTTATATAATCTGATAATTGAGAATTCTTGTTGACAATCGTTACTATGCCCAAGGGTTGCTTGGGAAGATTTTAAGTATGCCTGGTTTTTTACATGTCATTATTTAATCATATCATTTACAGAGGTAAAAATACAACTCTTTAAATTAAATCTCAGAATATTTGAGAATTCCAGGACTTTGCTAGACAGTTTTGTTTATACTTGCCTTAGAGGTAGAGTTGTTCTGAAAGTAGGAAATGCACGTTGGAATATTTAGAGGCAATATTAGCCAAAATTTAGACACCTGGTTTCTTGATAGCTAGAGTGAATCTGGTAATTCCTGGTAGTATTTCAGTTGGTAATGAGAGACTTTTATTTTTTTTGAAGATCTGGTTTATCGCCGCGCCTGTTTTTCAAGCTGGCTAGCTTCGGCACGGCGACAGAGCTTTTTCCTTTCCATAAGTTCTTTTTCGCTCGAGCTGTTTCTGCATGGCGATTGGCAGGAGGATGATGAAAAGGGGGGACTCCGGCGAAGCTGGGTCAAACGAGTTTATTGGAACCCCGGTGTGGGGTCCTCACCTTGAGAGTCAGCATGCCAAAGACCCCGGTTAACTCTCGGGTGAGTCCTTATAACTGGGGGTGTTACACAGAAAGAGAACCAATGGGGTTTTACAGGGAGGTGGCTCAAATCATAAACAAACATATAAAACAATCATACAATGAACATTAGAAGGTGACAACCAGAATTCTGTCCAATCACTTGATGTCTCTCTCAGAATCTTCCAGAAGTGGGGAGCAACCCCAAAAATGATAGACAGCAACAGGTGGCTGTCTATGAAGTGATGGACAGCTAACTGTCTTTGGGGGGGAAAACTTAGGGACAATACAGAACCAATTACAGAACTGTTGCTGGGGAAAAACAGGGATAAATCAAACGTGGGTAACAAAAAAGAAGGTTACATAGAACAAATAATTTTACAAAGAACATTAACTTATGAACTAAACTTAAAAGTTGAAAAATGCACTTTCACACTGGTTTTATTCCAGTGAAGTATTTTAAACATTAGTACTACTTCTCTGTATTTTATGTAGTAATTTAAGCTTTACACAGAGGACATTTTGTAATAAAGTATATTTCTGAAACATTTAGTCAACTGTTCCTCTTGGAAAATTAACAGTTTTCTTGTTTTTGTTTTAATTGTTTTGAATCTTCAGAAATGAAAAATGTTGTTCCATTAATTTTGAATTTATATTTAATTTTGCATTATTACTTGTGCAAAAACAGTTAAATGGATTATGATCATTGTATCTTTTTCTATTTGTTTGGGGGTTTAGGGTATTTTTTTTAAGTTATGACTTACATGAGGCTATCATTTGGTAGGTTAGCCTTTCAGGGTTCTCCAGTCTTGACTATAATTACTGTTGATCTGTTAAATCTTTAAAGCTTTACATTTACTTACTTAGAAGTACCCTTGCAATAAGAAAAACTGTGTTATGCTATTACTCTTCAGAATAATGTATTTCAAATAATGGGAGAAGAGATCTTGAAATCAGTAGTTGAGGCCTTTTTTATGAACTTTTTTAAAAAAATTCAAAAGGAGGAATTGTTAAGTGTAATCTGCCTTCAGAAAGTTTTTTTAATTAAGTTAGGACATATCAATTAAAAAGAAATAGCATGATAGCAGTTGAAATGTAAAGTAATACTTTGTAAGGTAATGTAAATAACAGCTTCAATACCAATTTAAAGTTTTCATTTATGCAGTGGGTCATATCTTGTTATATAGCATGGTAAGAGTCCTAGTTTGCTTCATTAGAACAGTACACTCACATGCTAATTGCATCTTAGATTTATTTGAGAAAACAGAACAAATCTGAAATCGTGGTATGCATTGTGATGGCACACCTGTTTAACAGCTGTTGTGTTACACTTTGATCACATAACTTCAGGGAAAACATCTGAAAAACAAGTTTCTGAAATTCAGAAAAACTTACTTGAAAACTTTTCTTTTTCTTTCCAAATAATGTTGATTGTGTTGACCATTGTCATTCAGCCAGAGAGAGGACATGCTCAGCCTTCTTTCTATTTTACCTGTATCCAAAAAGCAGGATTTTTCATACTTTCTTGATGGATTCAGCAATTTTCTCTGGAGCTGCTAATTGGCTGTCTTTGTAACTCTTGTTCCAAAGCCCTATTATTTGTTAGGTTTTTAGCTTGGTTTCCTAATAGAGTTTATACAGCTATGAGCTTGTCCTGTGGGGTTTTTTGGGTTTTCAACCTGTTGTCCAGTTTTGGACAGAAAAATTGACATCTTGGAGGTATTAATTTCCTACAGTTTTTGTGCCATTGGCGCTTCCATAAAAGAGCGAGCCTTGAAAGAACGTGCTTGTGTGGAAAAACTACTGAAGGGACCTGTAAGGGCATGGGGATGTGGGGTATTGGCTGCTAAACTAAATGCTGAGTAATATTGATTTCTTTCAGAGCTAGGATGGTTTTTATTGCCATGATAACACAGTTCCACATCTGTTTTCTGTATTCTGAAGGGCTTGTATACTTACATTTATTTTTCTTCCTTTGCCAGCTCACAGGTGCAAATTAAATTTAGAAGCAATAGTTGAAAAATGAATTGTAATTAGTATGACACATATTTAATTTTTGAGTTTTGTTTAATTTTTTTTTTGCTTTAGATTATAAACTTAATTATTCAGTTAATACATTGCAATTAGCCAGGATCACATTTACCAGTTCTTTGCTTAAATATGGGTCAAATTCCTCCTGTATCTGAGACAATGAAACTGTTATTTATCCAGGATAAGATCAATTCTGACATGTTGTCCTGGGTTGATGGCGCCTCCTATCCCAATCGTGCAGCTTTATCTCTATGTACTGCACTGTTATGTCTAACCGCTGCCCCCCCGCCCCCGGTGGGGTGTTTTGCCGCGGTGGGGCTACTGGCTTTGGGCTTTTTGCTGCTAGCTCGGCTTGGCTGCAGGCTTTGCTTTGCTTTGCTTTGCTTTGCTTTGCTTTGCTTTGCTTTGCTTTGCTTTGCTTTGCTTTACTACTAGCTTTGCTTTACTTTGCTTCTGGCTTTGTTTTTTGGTTTTTTTTTTTTTGCTTTTGCTTTTGGTTTTGTCCCCTTTTTTTTTTTCCTCCCCTCTCTCTCTCTCTCTGCCCCCCCGCCCCCGAAGATCATTGGACCGGCTCCGGACCTGACCTGGGAATATCTGGGGGTCCTCGATGCCTGAAAACAGAAGCTCTGCGCCCTCCCCTCACAGCAACTGCTTGAGTATTTTTCTTTTCCCTTGTGTTGGGGAGTGTCTTTGTTTATTTGTTAATAAATAGGTTTTTTCCACTTCTCCTCCGAGGAATTCCTTCTCAAACCCAGAGCTGGGGGGGGGAAGGGGTGGTGGAGGTTTGTTTTCTGGGGGGCTCCTTCTGGAGACCTTCCCCTAATTTGTCCTAAACCAGGACACATGTGAAGGAAAATGGTCTTATTACAACATGATTTATGACAAAATGTTGGTGGAATTTTCTTCATATGTCCTACACTATTTAAGACACTTGTGGTTTTGTAAATTCCATATCCCCTTTTCTGGCAAGTAGCTTGTACCTTCCATTTTCCCTACCCTCACTAGCATCAGTTTCCTTTGAGTTATAATTTAGTTATATTTATATGACACTAGATATCTATGGCTCATTAGGTAAAACTTTGGCATGGCAAAATCTGCCTTAAGAAATTCAATGAGAAAAATCCTGAG
>JANPWX010017785.1:0-10262 GCA_024734555.1 Trochalopteron elliotii
CCCACACCCTCCCCGGGATCTCTACACCTTCTCCGGGGTGCTCACACCCTTTCCGGGGTCCCTACACCTTTCCCGGGGTGCTCAGTCCGTCCCCTCTGCTTCCCGGGATGCCGGCTGTGCTTCCCGGCATCCCCGCTCCGCTCCCTAGCGAGCCAACTCCGCTTCCTGGCTTACCCACGCCACTCCCGGAGGTGCCCGAGCCCCTTCTCGGGGTGCCCACGCTCTCCCCGGGGTGCCCACTCCGTCCCGAAGGTGCTCGCTCCGGTTTCCCGGGATGCCGGTGCTGCTCCCCTGCTCCCTGACGAGCCAGCTCCGCTCCCAGGTGAGCCTGCTCTACTTCCGGAGGGAGTCACGCCACTCCCTGGGCTTCCCAAGCTCCCAGAGGTGCCCACACTGTCCCTGCGGTGCCCGTTTGCTCCTGTCCCGAAGGTGCTCTGCTCCCCTGCCCGGGATGCCCGCGCTAATGCCCAAACTGCCCGCGCCGCCGCCTGGGATGCGTGCTCTGCTCCCTGCGGAGTCCGCTCTGCTTTCTGGAGGACTCACGCTACTCCCTGGAGTACCTGAGCCCTCACTTGGGGTGTCCACGCTGTCCCCGGGGTGCCCATGCCGTCCCTAAGGTGTTTGCTCCGCTCCCGAAGGTGCTCGCTCCCCTTCCCGGGATGCCGGTGTTAATCCCTGGGATGCCTGCTCCCCTCCCTGGGATACACACGCTATTCCCTGGGGTAGCCAAATCCCCACTCGGGGTGGCCCACGCTGCTCCCGGGGGTGGCCATGCCGTCCCTAAAGTGTTTGCTCCGGTCCCTAAGATGTTTTCTCTGCTTCCTTGGATGCTTGCTCTGCTCCCTGGGATGCCCCTGCGGTACACAAGCCCCCACTTGAGGTGCCCAGGCTGCTGCCCCAGGGTGTCTATGCCATCCCTGGGGTGCCCACGCCACTCCCTGGGTTCCCAAATCTCTCCCTGGGGTACTCAAGGTCCCACTCAGGGTGCCCATGCTGCTCCCTGGGGTGCCCATGCCAGTCTTGGGGTGCCCAGGCTGCTCCCTGGAGTGTCCTGGCTGCTCCCTTGGGTGCCCACTCCTCTTCCCTGCGTTCCCAAACCTCTCCCTGGGGTGCTCAAGCTCCCACTCAGGGTGCCCATGCTGCTCCCTGTGTTGCCAAACCTCTCCCTGGGGTACTCAAGCTCCCACTCAGGGTGCCCTTGCTGCTCCCTGGGGTGCCCATGCCAGTTCTGGGGTGCCCGTGCTGCTCCCTGGGGTGTTCACTCTGCTTCCCTGGGTTCCCAAACCTCTCCCTGGGATGCTCAAGCTCCCACTGAGGGTGCCCATCCTGCTCCCTGGGTTCCCAAACCTCCCCCTGGGTGCCTCATGACCCCCCCAGAATGCCCAGACTGCACCCCTGTGTTCCCTGAGTGCCCACCTCACTCCTGGCATTCCCACACCGCCTCCTCACAGTGCCCAGGGAAGGCTGAGGGTGATTTTTAGGATCAGTGTGATGGAGCCATGGGAGCTGCATCCCTGTGGGGTTTCAGCTCGGGGTGCTGGGGGTTTTCCATGGCACTGGGAGTTGTCCATGGCTGCTGAGCCTGGCAAAAGTCCAAACTCCCGGAATCACCAGATCATGACAGCTGAAAAACACCTTCGAGGTCACTGAGTCTTAACAATTAACCCAGCACTGCCCAGGCCACCACTGCCCGTGTCCCCAAGTGTCACATCCACGGGGCTTTGAAATCCCTCCAGGGATGGGGACTCCACCCCTGCCCTGGGCATTTCCAGGAAAGAATTTTCCCTGAAATCCACCCAGACCCTCCCCTGGCCCAGCCTGAGGCTGTTCCCTCTCCTCCTGTCCCTGTTCCCTGGGATTAAATCCCAAATCCCTCCCTGGCTGTCCCCTCCTGTCAGGGACTTGTGCAGAGCCACCAGCTCCCCCCTGATCCTCCTTTTCTCCAGGCTGAGCCCCTTCCCAGCTCCCTCAGCTTTTTCTTTTTCTCCAAACCCTTCCCAGCTCTGTTGCTCTTGGAGCTTTGGGAAAAAATCTCATCACAGCTCAGATATTGGAACTATGTCTTGCTTCATCCCTCTGGGAGCTGCTGGAAGCAGCGAGACCATTAGGAAATATTTAATTCACTGAAAATGTGGGACCTGCGAAGGATTCTGCAAAATAAACCTGGAAGAAATCACAGAGCTTTGAGACAGCTTCTTCTCCAAACTCCTGTGTGCTCCTGAGGCCCAGGAAAATGAATTTATCCCTATTTATAAAGGGATGACGGGAATGGTGAGGAATGTTAAATGTCTGGAGTGACAAAAATAAGCCAGAAGAGCTCCTTGTGCTGGGAAGACACGAGCCCTGAGCCTCAGAAATGAGCCAAAAATAACCCACTGACCAACCAGCCCAGACCTCCAGGCAGCAGTGGTGCCACCAGGATTGTTGTGGCTTTAGGGGATGTTAGAGAAAATAATAATATTTATTTCTTTTAGTTCACTTGATGGATAATTGGGGATGTGCTGCTTCATCCCATGATGGGTATTCCATCCTCTCCTGCTTTCCATCCCTGGCACACCTGGTCACTTGGAAATATTTTTGAGTTAAAACATGGAACTTTTATTTATTTATGTGTTTCTGGCATTTCTCATGGGTTTTTCTTGCATCCAGATTTGTGAAATTCCTCTTTTCTCCACTTTCTTTTTCTTTTTAGCTCATGGCTTTTAAATTTTGAGCAGGAAAACCCCCCACCTCTCTGGGCACCTTTTCCTGATAATTTTTTTTAAGGAGAACAGCCAAGTTTTTCCTGGTGTGGGTTCTCCAGTGTGGTTGTGCATCCCTGGGCAGCTGTATTTGGACATGGGGATGACATCACATGGCATCACTTCCATGCCTGGGATCATCCTGGCTTTGTTCCCTGTCCTGCCTCCCGACGTGCCAGAATGAGCTCATCCTCCAAAACTGGCATGGTTGGTGGAGAAAGACAAGAAAAAGCGAAGGAAAAATTCCATGGAAATGCAAAATTCATGGATATTGGGCATGTTTCAGCCTGGTTATTTAATCCCAGCAGGATGCAGGGAATTCCAGATGGAAATCAAGCAGCTGGAGGTGTTTTCCTGGGATGGTTGGCTCATGGCACTGCAGCTCCTTTGGGAGGTTGGCCAAGGGTGGGAGGAGTCTTTGAGCACCTGGGATGAGCCATCCATGGGAAATTCCAAATGGGATAAAAGCCTAAAAATCCTGCATCTCCAGCTGATTCCTCCCCTTTCCCCCCTTTTTTCTGGGATGTGTTTTGTCTCATCAAACAAGCTGAAATCCATGGATGGTGTAGAACACCGGATGGTGGTCCTGGAGAGTGGTACTGCTGGGATCTTGTCTGAACAACTTGGGCTTTTGGAAGAGGAGATTACAACCAACTGGAAAAAAGAAAAAAACCCTTCTTTGGAGGGATTGAGATGAGGAGAGCAGGTTTAAAAGCTGGAAGGCGTAAACAGAGCTCGCAGATCCCTGTTTTTCCTGGGAATTTTCAGTGTTTCCAGCTGGATTTCCTGCTGTGCTCCCTGTGGAGGAGCAGCTGGAACTGGCACCAGGAGGGTTATTCATTCACTAAAGGCAGTTTCAGGTCTGGGGAGCTCTGAGGCTGTTGTGAAACATCCCTGGGTGGGCGTTTCCTCAAACCCCAGTTCCAAGAGCTGCTGATTCCTGGAATTTTGCCCACTTCTCAAGAAGAGACCAAGAGCAGCTGTGCTCAGCACACATGTGATCCCCATGTCCCTCCTGTCCTCTGGCCACACCAGCCAGGATCACACACAGATCCACCCAGGCACTGAAATGGAGCAGATTCCCCCTGGGATGTTCTGGGGAGGCACCACAAATTGGACAGGGCAGGGGTTTTTGAGGATTGAGATTTTTATCTCTGGATGTTTTGGGTGCTGCTGGAGCAGGTTGTGTTCCTGTCCCGACTGCTGCTGTGCCACTGTCCCCTTCCCATCCTGATCCCATTCCCACTGTTCCCATCCCCATCCTGCTCCCATTCCCATGGTTTTCATCCCCATTGTGTTTCCATCCCCACTGGTTCTATCCCCATCCTGCTCCTATCTCCATCTTGCTCCCATTCCTACTCTAATTCCCCATCCTGCTCCCATCCCTACTGTTTCCAATTCCCTATTCTGCTCCCATTCCCTCTGTTTCTATCCCCATCATGTTCCCATCTCCACTGTGCTTCCAACACACTGTGTTCCCATTCCTGCTGTTTCTATCCCCACTGTGCTCCCATCCCCATCCTGCCCCCATTCCCATCCTGCTCCCATTCCCATTGTTCCCATTCCCATCCTGCTCCCATCCCTGCTGCCATCACACTCCTGTCCCTGTCACCAGCACATTCCCATCCCTGTCTGCTCCTGTCCTCACCTGTCCTCACTGCCATGACATTCCCATTCCCATTGTTCTTCCATCCCTGTTCCATAATGATCCCAGCCCAACTGTCTTCTTCCTGCCTGGACACGGCTCCATCCCAGCTGGACATTGTTCCATCCATGCCAGGCATCAATTCATCCACCCAGCCTGGCCATGCATCCTATCCCTACATCCCAAATATACATTGCTTCATCCTATCCCTACATCCCAGACATCCATTGCTCCATTCTATCCCTACATCCCAGATATCCATCATTCCATCCTATCCCTACATCCCAGACATCCATTGCTTCATCTTATCCCTACATCCCAGATATCCATCATTCCATCCTATCCCTACATCCCAGATATCCATTGCTCCATCCTATCCCTACATCCCAGATATCCATTGCTCCATCCTGTCCCTACATCCCAGATATCCATTGCTTCATCCTATCCCTACATCCCAGACATCCATTGCTCCATTCTATCCCTACATCCCAGATATCCATCATTCCATCCTATCCCTACATCCCAGATATCCATTGCTTCATCCTATCCCTACATCCCAGATATCCATTGCTCCATCCTGTCCCTACATCCCAGATATCCATTGCTTCATCCTATCCCTACATCCCAGATATCCATCATTCCATCCTGTCCCTACATCCCAGATATCCATCATTCCATCCTATCCCTACATCCCAGATATCCATCGTTCCATCCTGTCCCTACATCCCAGATACCCCTCATTCATTCCATCCTATCCCTACTTCCCATCCCAGACATCCATCACTCCATCCTGCTCGTCCATCCCATCCCAGATATCCATTGCTCCATCCTGGCTGTACACTCCATCCCAGATATCCATCATTCCATCCTGCTCATCCATCCCATCCCAGCTGTATTTTGTGTTATTCCCATTGTTCATCTCTCCATCTCTCCGTGCTGGCTCCCACTGGGATATGGAAGCTTCCATTAGCCAGGATCATGGATAAGCCATTCCCACACCACCACAGGGATCCAGGTGCTGGCACAGTTTTGGAGCAACCAGGAAATTTTGCCCCTTGCACCAGAAAAGATTGGAAATCTCACTGTCCTGGAATGGAACCGAGCTCATCCTGAGGCAGAAGGGGAAGCAGGAGCTCATTTGGGAAAAAGCAAAGCCACAACTCAAAATCCATCATTGTCCCACTCCCTGGGATAGCTGGATTTCAGCTGCCACCTTCCAGAGGGGAAAAAACCCTGGGAAGTGGTTGGAGGACTCACCAGCACCTGGAATTTTTCATGTCCAGCTGTGAAATGAGTGGAGAAGGACGGGGACGGCGAGTGCATCCAGAATTCAGCAGCTGGAGGCAGATGCAGCTGGGGCTGCTGGCCTGGGACACTTCAAGGGGATGGAATTACATAAAAATTCCTTGCTGGCTGGAGGAGCTGCTCCAAGTGACCACAAACATGCTGGAAGTGGAGTTTGCCCTTTCTCCAGCCTCTGGAAAAGCTGCTACAAGTGATCCCAAAAATGCTGGGAATATTTTCCCTTTCCCCATTCCCTATGTCAGGCACAGGGTCCCTTTATTTTTGCAGGATGGATGAATCCCTATATCCACCCCTAGGCGGGATTTTATAGAATCATGGAAAGGTTTGGGTTGGAATTTAGGGATTGCCTCCTTCCATGTCCTGCTATGGGCACCTTCCACGATCCCAGGTTGCTCCAAGCCTTGTCCAACCTTGTACACTTCCAGAGATGAGGAGTGGGGAATTCCCCAGCACAGCCAGAGGTTCTCACATCTCCCTGTTGTGATCCCATATTTTTTTTCTCCATCCCAATTCCAAGGATGAGGAATGGGGAATTCCCCAGCACAGACAGAGGCTATCAGATCTCCCTGTTGTGATCCCATTGGGTTTTTTTTCCCATCCCAATCCCAGGGATGAGGAGTGGGGAATTCTCCAGAGGTTGTCNCCCAGCACAGACAGATTTTTCCAGATCTCCCTGTTGTGATCCCATTGTTCTTTTCCCCCCATTCCAGCCCGATGCAGCCTCCCCCAGGCCGTGGCCAACGCTCACATCGACGTCGGGAATCGCACGGAGCTGAATTCCCGCCTGCGCTACTCCTGCAACCCCGGATACAAACGCAAAGCTGGGACCTCCAGCCTCATCCAGTGCATCCTCAGGAATGGAACCCAGCCCGGCTGGACCCACCCCACGCTCCAGTGCATCCGTGAGTGGGAGTTTGGGAGCTGGGAAACCTCTGGAACAGGAGGATGGGAGGAAACTTGAGCGTCGCCCAAGTTGCGTTTCTTCCGAAAGAATCAGGAATAAGGGGGGAAATTACAGAGAGGGATTGAATCCCTGGAATTCCTAATGGATCATGGGTGATGTCCATGTCCCAAAGTTCATCCTTCAGTGCTGCCAGAGCTGGGGGAGGAAGTTAAAACCACTTGGGAAAGGAATTTATTGTTGAGGATGGAACATCGGGAATGAGGAATTTATAAACCCCAAAGAGATTTTGCATGAAGCCCAATCTGGGAAAACAGAATTAAAAGGCTGAAAATACAGATTAATTACGATCATTTAAAAGGGACAAATTATTAATCAATTATAGAATGGTAATTAATAACTTGAAGCCAATGATCATTAAATCCTTTTTTTGCTAAAATGTAAAAATTGTTAAAATTTAACAAGGAACATCCAGAACTTGTGAAATTTCCCCCAGACCTCAACGTTGGCTAAAACAATTTTGACTCTCCAATTTACCAAACCAGTTGGAGAGTTCATTTCCCAGCTGATGGTGTCTCCCTGTTGTGCTTTCCCAAAGGAGATCCAACTCTTTCCTGGGAAACCCCGGGCCCGGAGAGCACGACCCCAAGGGGTGAGGAACAGGATTGGGATTGGGTTTGGGATTGGGGCTGCCATGGCCATGGATTGGGATTGGGTTTGGGATTGGGGCTGCCATGGGCATGGATTGGGATTGGGTTTGGGGCAGTCATGGCCATGGACTGGGATTGGGTTTGGGATTGGGGCTGCCATGGCCATGGATTGGGATTGGGGCGGCCATGGATTGGGATTGGGTTTGGGATTGGGGCTGCCATGGCCATGGATTGGGATTGGGTTTGGGGCTGCCATGGCCATGGACTGGGATTGGGTTTGGGATTGGGGCTGCCATGGCCATGGATTGGGATTGGGATTGGTGCTGCCATGGCCATGGCCATGGATTGGGTTTGGGATTGGGGCTGCCATGGCCATGGATTGGGATTGGGTTTGGGGCTGCCATGGCCATGGACTGGGATTGGGTTTGGGGCTGCCATGGATTGGGATTGGGAGTGGGATTGGGGCAGTTATGGCCATGGATTTGGTTTGGGGCAGTCATGGCCATGGATTGGGATTGGGATTGGGGGTGCCATGGCCATGGCCTTGGATTGGGATTGGGGCAGTCATGGCCATGGCCTTGGATTGGGTTTGGGGCAGTCATGGCCATGGATTGGGAGTGCCATGGCTATGGCCATGGATTGGGATTGGGTTTAGGGCTGCCATGGCCATGGACTGGGATTGGGTTTGGAGCAGGCATGGCCATGGACTGGGATTGGGTTTGGAGCTCCCAGGGTGTGGAAACCACAACATTCCCGTGGTAGGATCAAATTCACCCCATCGGATGAAACCCCAGAGCTCTGCAGCTGTGGGACGAGGGCACGGAAATAACGGCGCCGCCTTTCGATTTGGGGAATTTAAACATTAAATTTCCACGTTTCCCACCGTTTTCCCAGCAGGAACCACCGGTGCCAGCCCCAATTCCAGCCCCTCTCCACCCTCCAGACAGTCACCTGTGCCACCAGCACCTGATGGGCTGTCACCAGATGGATCCAGGCCCCCAGAGATGATCCCCACATCGGACACATCCACACTGGCAGAGGGGACAACCTCACTGCCCATCCCACCCACGGACTTTGCTGCAGGTTGGGCCAGTTCCCAAGGGAATACAAACCTCCTCTAGGGCTTGGTTCATCCACAAAGGCTCTTTTGCTTTTCCTATGGAATTTTTCCCTCTCTTCAACCACCTCTTTAGTGAGGCTCCTCCCAACATCCATCCCTTTCCTACCTTTGCAGCTCAAAATTTCCTTTTCTCTGCTCTTTTCCAGATTCCATCAAGTCTGTGGCCCCTTCTGTTGGTAAGCTGGGAAAAAAAAATTATTTGGGAAACAGGGGTTTCTTTTCTTTTTTTAATCTTAAAAATCCCTTTTGGGAACTCTGGGAGCTTTATTCCAAGGCCAATGGGAATGCCATGGAGGAGGGGAGAAGATTCAGCACACAAATTTCTTCCTGGAGGAAAGAATTCCCAATTCCTTCCCTCTGGGGCTGGGGAGGGCACCTTGTGATGGTGCTTGGAGTGGTTTTGGCTCTTTCTGGAGATGTTTTGGCTCCTTTTGGAGCTATTTTGGCTCCCTCTGGAGCTATTTTGGTGGAATTCATCAGCCATGGCCTAGGAGATGTTCCTCACTCCGTGTGTCCATCCCACAGCATTCCTGCTGCTGCTGGCCATTGGAATTGTGGCTGTTTGCCGCTGGTGGAAGAAGAAGTAAGTGCCCTTTTCCCCAAGTTTTCCAAGGTTTCTGTGCTTTCCCAAGAAAAACCTTGGAATGCCACGGATGCTCCTCTTCCCTCCACAGGCACACCAGGAGAGATTACATGGTGACACAGACAGGAATTCCCATGGAAGCTCTTCCCTGTGGGAATGAGGAGGTGGCACCTCCTGTCATTGTCCCCACGGGCTGAGCAGCCACCCTGGGGACACTGGGCACACCCACCATCCCGAGGGAATGCCAGAGGATGGGATTCTGGATCCTTCCCTGAGGGGTGGAGGAGCACACGGAGCAGCCAGGGATGAACATGGACGAGCCCCATGGATGATCCCAAAGGTGGGTGGGGGTCCTGCACTGGGAGCTGGGATTTGGGGGAATTGGCCCTGGGGATGCTGGTGGTGGGCAGGGAGAGGGTTGGGATGGGGTTTGGGATGAAGCTGAGCTGCCCTGCTCCAGATAATTCCCATTCTCTGTCCTGGAGTGTGGATAGAGTTGGATTAGCTGGATACCTGTCCCATCCCTTTGGATGTCCCATCCCTTTCCTGCCCTCGTCCCAAATCCAGGAATTAGATGCAGAGCACCCAGCCAAGCATTTCCCCACATCCTCATCCCTCTCCTGCCTTTGCCCCAAATCCCAGGAGTTAGATGGAAAGAGAACCAACCAAGCTTTCCCCCACACATCCTCATCCCTTTCCTGGCTTTGTCACAAATCCCAGGAATTAGATGGAGAGGGACCCAGCCAAGCATTTCCCCACATCCTCATCCCTCTCCTGCCTTTGTCCCAAATCCCAGAAAATGGATGGTGAGGGACCCAGCCAAACATTTCCCCACATCCTGATCCCTTTCCCAGCTTTGTCCCCAAATTACCTCAAATCCCAGAAATTATATAGAGAACCAACCAAGCTTTCCCCCACATCCTCTTCTCTCTCCTGCCTTTGTCCCAAATCCCAGAAAATGGAGGGGAGAGACCCGGCCAAACATTTCCCCACATCCTGATCCCTTTCCCAGCCTTGTCCCCAAATCCCAGAAAATGGATGGAGAGAGAATAAATGAAGGATTCCCCAAACATCCTCATCCCTTTCCCAGCTTTGTCCCAAATCCCAGAAAATGGATGGAGAGAGAACCAACAAAGCTTTCCCACACATCCTCATCCCTCTCCTGCCTTTGCCCCAAATCCCAGGAATTAGATGGAGAGACCCAGCCAAGCATTTCCCCACATCCTGATGCCTTTCCCAGCTTTGTCCCAAATCCCAGAAAATGGATGGTGAGGGACCCAGCCAAGCATTTCCCCACATCCTGATGCCTTTCCTGCT
>JANPWX010017787.1:0-27034 GCA_024734555.1 Trochalopteron elliotii
GTCTGGCATATTGCCTCTTTGCGGTCCTGCCCTAAAGTCCTTTGTCCGGCACTCACTTCGTAACGCTGGTAATTGACTGTTTGCCCCACCAGCTGGGCTTTCTTTTGGGATACTCGATACCCCTGCAGGCCCAAGAAGTTTAGGAGGCTTACTGTCCAGTCTACACATGTCTCCTGGGTCCGTGTGGCTATCAGGAGGTCATCCACATACTGGAGCAGCTGTCCTTCTCCTGGTGGGGGTTCCCAAGACTCCAAATCCTTTGCAAGCTGCTCCCCAAATATGGTAGGGGAGTTTTTGTAACCTTGGGGTAAAACACACCATGTGAGCTGAGTTTTTCGTCCAGTTTTGGGGTTTTCCCACTTAAATGCAAAAATTTTCTGGCTGGCTTCATGGAGAGGGAGGCAAAAGAAGGCATCCTTAAAATCTAAAATGGTAAACCAGGTTAATTCAGGTGTTAAACGAGTTAGCAATGTGTAAGGATTGGCAACTACTGGGTACAGATCTTCAGTTATTTTGTTGACCGCTCTTAAGTCCTGTACTAGCCTGTATGACCCGTCAGGCTCCTTCACTGGCAAGATAGGAGTGTTGAAATCAGACTGACACTCCCTTAGTAGTGCTATCTTCAAAAAGTTTTCAATAATTGGACTAATCCCTTCTCTATCTTCTTTCTTTAGGGGGTATTGTTTAACCCTTACTGGCTGTCCTCCTTCCTTAAGTTTGATCTGTACTGGTAGTGCATTCTTTGCCCTGCCTGGTATGTCAGAAGCCCACACTCCAGGAAACACCTGATCTATTATTTTCCTGAAATTCTCTTCTTCATTTGCAACTTCAGTTTCTTTGGTTATCATTAAACTTAACAGTTCTACATATTGTTGATCCTTTACCTCCAAAATAATTTTCCCATGCTTAAATATTACTTTTGCCTCCAGCTGCTCTAGCAGATCCCTGCCCAAAAGTGCAGATGGAGCTTTAGGCATATATATAAATCGATGAATTCCCCATTGTTTCCCCAATTTATACTTCAATGGTTTGCAAAAATAAGCTCTTTCAGATTGGCCAGTCGCCCCTTTTACCATAACATAGTCATTGGTTACAGGTATTAGGGCCTTATTCAGTACTGAAAATGTTGCCCGTGTCTATTAAGAATTCTACCTTTTTTTCTCTGTTCCCTAGTTTGATTATAACCTGAGGGTCCCCTAGGGTGGGGCCCTCCGGTCCTCCTCAGTCCTCTTTTACATGAGCAACCACCTTTTCTCCTTTTTGACCACCTCTTCTATGTTCATCACCCGTTCTTAATTCTGGGCACTGGTTTTTCCAGTGACCAAATTTCTTGCAGAATGCACATTGGTCTTTTCCCAGTCGGGGTGGTCCCTGTTTCGGTGGACCTTGCCCATGTTTTCCTTTTTCTCTGTCTTTCACTTCTGCTACTAATTTCTTCATCCCTTGTTTGTATCCTGCTTCCCGGTTACTAAAAACTCTCCAGGCCTCATCCAGTAAAGCTTCTAAATTCTGGCTGTCTGGACCCTGCATCTTCTGGAGTTTCCGCCTGATGTCTCCTGTAGACTGTCCTAAAAATAAATTTATTAATTGCTGTGTCCCTTCATTAGATCCAGGATCCAGGGTGGTGTGTCGGCGCATTGTGTCTCGCAGGTAATCTAGAAATTCAGAAGGTGTTTGGGAGGGACCTTGTTTGACAGCATATAGGGCTGACCAATTTATGGTTCTGGGGATTGCTCTTTCTAGCCCTTTCACTATCAATTCCTGGTATCTCTTTAATCGTCCCAACCCCTCATCATTATTAGGATCCCAGCCTGGGTCTTGAAGGGGAAATACATCTTTAACATCTTCCTGTGTTGTTCTACAGTCATACTTGGCCAGATCCTTAGCCACTTTCAAAACTAATTGCTTTTCAGTCTCTGTTAAGGCATCAAGCAGCAACTGGAGGTCTCCCCAGTCAGGTAAATGCTGCTTGACTATAAACTTCATTTTCTTAGCAACCCCTATTGGATCACTTCGATAGCCCTTAGCACTCTTTTCCCAAATCTCTAAATCAATCCAGGAAAAGGGAACCTTAATCAGTTTTGTTTCTCCATCAGAGGTCATTGCTTGTCTTAGAGGTGCTTGTATGACCTCTGTGGTTTGTTTTCGGGTCCTTGATGCTATAGGCCCTTGTGGGGAAAGTTTGGGAGCTGACAGGGGAGGTTCAGGTTCATCCCACTCACTGTCACTGCTAGGCAGTGGTGGATATAGTTCCTCAGTTGCTGTCCTCCTAAAGGAAGGTGAAGTTAGAGATGAAGCAGGGGAGGTTGGGGTTAATGGTGGTTCGGAATTTACATTTCCCACCACCCTCCTCCTTTCCTGTCTCTTTGGGGGTGGTTTAAGTATGTCTTCTGTGTCTTGTTCCAAAGCCTCTACTTGGAATACCTTGTCAGGGTGTGTGCACCTCTGATTTATCGAGCAGGTGCTGCAACATCGTTTGGGCTTCCCTTTAGTAGCTTTATTGTCCTTTTCAAGGGCCAATACTAAAGGATCAGATGGTGGCCTCATTCCACAGTCCCTTTGCCACTCAGGGTGATTTCGAAGGCTGAAAAACATATCTGCATAAGCCACCTCTGACCACCTTTGTTCCCATCACAGGAAAAGCATTAACTGTAATAGTGTCTCATAGTCCAGTGTACCATTTGCTGGCCACTTCACTCCTTCATCAAGTTTATAGAGTGGCCACCACTGTGTACATAACTTAACCAGTTCCCTTTTGGTTTCTGTACCATCATAGCCCACCAGCTCTTTCCAGTGTATTAAAATGCACCCCAGGGGGCTTCCTCTGGGAATCTCTTTGCTCTCATTTCCCCCCATGTTTAGAATTTTTTGTTCCCAACGCTTTTTGATCTTATCCCAGTTCTTAACTTCCACTTGGTATTCCTCTGAAACAAAAATATGCTGGCAACACTCAACTTTAAGAGTTTTTACTGGTTTCTTTAAGGTTCCTGAAATCCCATCCTTGGGCAGGGGAACTCTTCTGAACCAGCCTCCCAATTCTTGTCCCTCCTATTCCTGAGCATACAATTTAACTAGCAAAAGGAAAAAAAAAAAAACAGTTTGTTAATCTTAAAAAGAAAAAAGTTAGCAGTATGTCATTCTTCAAAACAAGGCTCGAAGCATCAGCTGTAGAGGAAAGAACTTATGGTTAAGAAAAGGAAAAGAAAACCCTCGTTTTATTATAAAAAAAAACTAAACCAAACCAAACAAACAATAAAAAAAACTCCACACAATAAGCCAGGTACTTTACTCAAATTGTTGGTTATCAATCACTCATTAAACCAGGTCTGCTTTTATGCCTTGCCTTGGGTATATTGCTATCAGAATTCATTTAAAATTATCAAATGTGAACTTTGCAAAGTACCAGCTGACCTCTGGCAGAAATCACAATTTGTTGCTTGATCAGACGGTTCATTTTCTCAACTTGGCCGCTTGACTGGGGACGGTATGGCGTGTGAAGTTCCCAGTCTATGCCCAGATGCTGACTGATCTGTTGAACTATTTTTGAAAAGAAATGTGGTCCCCTATTGCCAGGGTTGCCTGAGATAAAAAGGAAGTTGGACATACAGAGAGAACGCAGGTCGAGCCAATGTGGTTAACAACTACGTTCTGCTTTTATTCGGCTAAGATGGCTGCTTATATACATTTCTATATAGTTTACAATTACAGTGGCTTTTCATTGGCATACAGCAGAGAGAAATATGAAAACACACTTTATTTTACTTACTCTTAAGGTGGCTATCACGTGCTCACTAACAAGTCTATTCAGTGACCTTCACAACCTTATTATCTTTCCCTGACACCTTAACTACTAATTTCTAACTGCGCCACACTTGGCTAAGAATTTCTAGCTGCGTCACAGGCTTCAAGGCCTCACTCAGGCCTTTGTGAAGGCCTCAGTTCGGGTAGTTCGAGGCCTAGGTAGACATCATGTCCACCTTCCCTGAGGAATTCCACAACAATTCCCCCTTTTTCTTTCTGAACTACCCAGGCTGACTCAAAGGCCGGATTAACTGTTCTTCGCACACATCTAAACACACAAGGTATAACTATTAATATAACTATAATCATAACAAAGAAAATTATTCCGAAATGGATCAGATCTTTGATCCAACCAGCAAACCCAAGTGAACTGATCCACTTGTCAAAAGGCGTATCAACAGTCACAATCTTTCCCATATTATTTCTCAGTTGTGCGAGTTGCTTATAAATTGACTTTGAGTGATCAGATAAGTTCATGCAGCACATGCCTTCGAATTCTTCACATCCATGCCCTTGGGCAAGGAGGAGGAAGTCAATGGCAGCTCTGTTTTGAAGGACTGCATGGCGGACAGTACCAACATCTGCAGCAAGTTCACTCAGCATGTTAGATGTTATGTTAAGTTGTTTTGATGTCCAACAAGCTAAGGTTCATAACTGGGTAAGAGCTTGTGCTGATGCGACTCCTGGGGCAAAGATTGAGGCTACAATTACTGTCGGACTTTGCCACAAATCAACTAAATCCTTACAGTGGGAATTCAAATGAAGAGCACTGCGTTTAGATCGTCGAGGTGTTTGTGAAAATTTTGTGATTTGATGAATGGAGGGAGCAAACAAAGTTAATTTTCCAAAGTAACATGGACCTCCTGCTGCTCTTTGAGGCACTGCTGACCAGGTTCGGTCCCCACAGATGAGGAAAACACCTGGTGGTAGTTGTCTTGCAGCATCTTGTGCTGGCGCTACAAACTGTGTCCCATTGTTGCAGTACTCCGCATTACTATAATACAATGGGGATTTAGGAAACAACCAAGTGTTGCCAACTTTGGATTGTCTCACATGGCCAAATGTTAAACAATAATTACCTGGTACAGCACCAAGGAGATCAAACTCCTGCGGCTCAGTACCCTTGACTTTAAGATTTTGAGCGATGGCAACATCTTGGGCTCCTAAGTAATTTTTCGGAATTTTATGAGTTTCACACCAAGTCTCCGAATGCATGTGAGTGAATCCAACAGGCTGGTGACACCATGCATTTCAGGCTTCTACTAGATTTGAATATATTTTAGTTTGAGTCCAATTTTGGAACTCTATCATGGAAGACAATGGAACGCCAATTAAACAGGTGCGAAAAGGACTGGATGGTGTCACTGAAGACAAACAGAATGAATCTTGTCCAGTTCGATTGGCCCATGTGACCCACATGTTCTCTCTTTGGTCAATGTCCAGTACTGCAATCGTGCCTTTTACCAGGATAACACTGAAGACAAACAGTTCAACCCACAACATTTTGCTGGCACTTCCGGTCATTTCTTCCAGGTTCCTGCAAAGAAATTACTTACTACTTATTTCACACACACACTAAAACTAATTTTGATCAGTCTCTGAATTGTCAGAAGGTGTTCCAGGTGGATTGTTGTTCTCAGGCTTGTTCTATCCTTCTGGTGGGATCTTTGTCGGAGGACATGCACGGATAAATCGACTCGGCACCCAGACAGGACCAGTTTCTGTGGACACACACATATATCCACGGCCATTAAACAACACTGGACTCAGTCCTTGCCATTCACCAGTTCGCATGTTCTTATAGTATACATAAAGTCCTGGAATTGCCTGCTGCCTTCCCTCTTTCAATGCGTGATGATGTATCACGACCGCAGGTTCTTCTCGACCTTCTGCTAAACATAAGTAATTTAATGTAAACAATACTTTAGATAATCTACTAACTACATCAACGTTATTGGTCTGTTTTTGTTTTGCAAGGTATTCTTTCAGGGTGCGATTTGCTCTTTCTACAATAGCTTGACCTGTGGGAGAATGAGGAATTCCTGTAGTATGTTTCACTCCCCATTTCTGAATAAATTTGGCAACTCGTTGACCAACATAAGCTGGACCATTGTCGGTCTTAATTTCCACAGGCACACCCATGACTGCAAAACAAACAGACAGATGCCTTTCTACATGTAAAGCCTTCTCTCCAGGTTGTGCTGTTGCCCAAATAAAATTTGAATATGTATCTACAGTGACATGGACGTATTTCAATCTCCCAAACTCTGGAACACGAGTTACATCCATTTGCCACAACTCTAAAGCTTTCAGTCCCTTTGGGTTTGTGCCCAGCCCCAGTCCCGGTCCATGATGACTACATTGAGGACAGACACGCACAATTCCTTGTGCATCACTCAAAGGAATCTGAAATTGTCGGTGCAAGGCTCGTGCATTTTGATGGAATGTGTCATGACTGTTGCGAGCCTTTTCAAACTTGTTCTGAGGAGGAACATGGACAACACAACTGACTGCTGCATCAGCTCGTGCGTTGCCTTCTCCCAGACCTCTGTTGCACTGATGACTGCAAATGTGCATGACACAGAAGACATGATGGCGCTGCTTCAAGATGCTTCTCAGTTGCAAAAACAATTCCCCAAGGCGCTGATTCTTGGTTTGCCTGAGGAGTGCGTCTTCAATTCTTTGTACTACTCCTACCACGTACAAAGAATCCGATACAACATTGAGTGGTTCCTTGTTCCAAGTCTGCAAAGCCCAACACACGGCTTTCAGCTCAAGGGTTTGTAACGTATCTCTTGCTTCACCCTTGATTACATGTTGCAGCCATTCTCCTCGTTGCTGCCAAACACATGCAGCTTTTTTCGTTTTCCGACCAGCATCTGTAAACACTGTCCTGCCTTTCACTGGTTTCAGTGAACACAAAGGCCTTTCCAACCAACGATGACACGTGATCAGATGCCACATTGGACCTTTTGGCTGCTTATTGCGAACCACACCTGCAAAACCCATCAACGCTTCTTGCAAGGCAACTGAGTGTCTCATCAGCCATTCCAAGTCTTCATCCCTCACGGGAATGCTGATGTCTGCTGGTTCTTTCCCATCTATTTCTACAATTCTGTCCCTGCCTTTTCTTATCAATGCAGCAAAAGCGTCTGTTCTGCTCATGACACGACACTTTGGCTGGACAGGAAGAAACACCCACTCAATCACAATTGCTGTCGAATCAAATTTCTGGTCAGATTGGTTTTCCCCCTTTTTCTTTTGCCATTGAAAGACAATGGCAAGCGGACAAGCTTCGGCGTTGGAAAGGAAAAGCGACAATGGAAGGAATTCTACACGACGAGCACTCCAACCATGTTGAAGCTTTTCTGACACGTGCACCAAAGCCTTCCTTTGCTCAGGGGTGCAGATTCGCGAATCACTGGCATCATTCCCACAAAGCCATGGTAGAAATGGCAACAAGTCATCATTGGTGATGACTACAATGGATCTAACCCATTGCAGGTCTCCAAAGAGCTTTTGAGCATCATGCAAGCTGGTGATGTTATCATGTAATGTAATTTTCTGAGGACGAACTTGTGCGTCTGTGATCAGCCAGCCTAAGTATTTCCAAGGAGCTGATCGCTGTATTTTTTCTGGTGCCACTGTCAATCCCTGATGCTCTAATTGTGAAATCAGCCAGTCTATGTCAGCTTGTGGCAATGGTCGCTTGGTGGCAATGAGAATGTCATCCATATAATGATAAATCATTGCATCAGCGAAGTGTTGCCAAATTGGTCGCAAGGCGCAGTCAACAAACAGTTGACACATGCTAGGAGAATTGCACATTCCTTGAGGAAGGACCGCCCATTCATATCTTTTTGATGGAGACTTTCTATTAATGGATGGCACTGTGAAGGCAAAGTGTTGAGTGTCTTGTGGATGAAGTGGAATGGTGAAGAAACAGTCCTTTAAATCAACGACAACGATGCTCCAATTTTGCAGAATCATAGTTGGTGCGGGGACGCCAGGCTGCAATGCACCCATGGCCTGCATCTGTGCGTTGACCTTTCGCAAGTCATGTAACAACCTCCATTTGCCTGACTTTTTCGGGATGACGAAAATTGGAGTGTTCCACGGACTGACAGATGGTCGAATGTGTCCAGCATTAAGTTGCTCTTGAATCAGCTGTTCTGCAATTTGCAGCCTTGTTTCAGTCATGGGCCACTGCTCAACCCAAACAGGATTGTCGTTCAACCAGGTGATCTTTAGGATGGGTGGCTGCTCCACAGTGGCCACTTGGAAAAATGCTGATCTGTGGTTAAAACCATGCTAAGCTGGGACAACACATCTCTGCCTAACAGTCCTCGAAGCTTGACAGGAAAAGGCATGACGTATGGTCGTGCTACAATGACTTGGTTGTCCTCAAAGGTGATGCGAATGGGATCTGTGCAAATTAAAGGAATCTTCATTCCACCCACTCCAATGATGTGGTTGCTTGGAGCCTGCAAAGGCCAATCAGAAGGCCAATAGAATTGATTCAATATAGAAACATCGGACCCCGTGTCTAAAAGCAACTCCAGTTGGATCTCCTGAGACCCACGTTGCAATCGCACTGTTCTTTTTGGAAGATTGTTCAGGTCTAAAGTGAAGAAAACATCGTGACCAATGGAACCAAAACCTTCAGCACCTCTCAGTGCTTCATCAGGCTCTCTTGGTCACGAGCAATGGGGCTACAAGGCTTCAAGAGGTACAATCTGAGCAATTCTGCTGCCTTTTGGAATTGTCACAGGTGGTTGCAGGGCAAAAGCTAAAATTTGAACTTGTCCTGTGAAATCTGCATCAATGAGTCCTGGGATGACAATCACCCCTTGTTTGCCCGTGGAGGATCTTCCAAGGAGCAAACCTCCGATGTGAGATTTGATGCTGTACATTGAACCACGTACATTGGTGGGAATCAGTGAGACTTCGTTATTTTGTAAAGTGACTTCCGCATCTGTTTCTACATCCACACCGAGACTTCCCCAAGTGACAGGCTTGTTTTTAACTAAAAATCCGTTGGCGGGGTCTTCTGTATCCGGGCATCGATTTGTGTCTTCGCACGGTGCCGCAACGCGCTGCTTTTCAAGTTGCCCGATTTTTTGCAAACTTCAGTGGCATGCGTGTCGAGATTACACTTGTTGCACCACACAGGTTTGCGACAGGAATCTCTAAAATGACCTGTCCCTCCACAGCAAAAACATATTCGCTTGCTGCGATGTGAAGATTTGTTTTTTGACTTCCCAGTGGTCAGGGCAGCTGCAATGATGTGTCCTTGCTGCTTGATGGCATCATGCATGGTGGCCATGAATGCTGCATTTTGATGACTCTGTTCTGCTCGGGTTGCTCTCTCTAACATTTCATCAACCGGACTTTCTTTTGGAAGGGTGGCCAAAATGGCTCTGGTTCGTGAATTAGCATTTTCAAAAGCCAAAGAACGAAACAGATGATCTTGAACATCTGGTGTTAACTCTGTGGCGTCCTTCAAAGCTGAAGCCAATCTGTCTATGAATTGGGCATAAGGTTCGTTATTTCCTTGTTTGATTGTAGAGTAAGGTGATGACTTCTTCTTGTCTGGCACCAGCAGCGATGCCTGAAGAGCCAACGATTGAGCAAGTCGATGCATTGTCACAGGAAAGGTGAGCTGTACCGAAGATGAAATGTACACTCCATGCCCAGTTAGCATGTCGGGCTGGACAGCGTACAATGGATCACCCACTTGGTGATGCTTGCTGGCTTCTTCTGCAGCCAGGCGCTTCCATTCTCATTCGAAGATGAGAAGCTGCTATGGTGTGAGAAGCAGTGTTGCAATGCTGGTACAATCAGATGGACAAAGGAGTTCTGCCGTGAAAATGTATTGAATTATGTTTCGTGCTGCTTCTGACCTGAGGCCATAAGTTGTAACAATGTCGTTGGCCTTTTGCAACACCTTGTAATCATAAGGTTCCCAGTTGGCTGTGCCATTTGCTATCACGACAGGACAGGAAAGAGCATTTGCAGCATTCCAATCTCCAGCCATGATTGCTGTTTTTGCTGCTGCTGCTTTTCGTGCATCAATTGGATTTTTGGAAACAGCTGATAGTTGAGATGAGTCATGTTGTTCTTCTGGGTGGTGTGGCAGTCGAGCAAGCTTTGAAATGATGTGATGCAGTTCAGATGAACGCTGGTCATGTTGTGAAACAGTGACAGACTGTAATTGTCTTTGTGGACGCTGCCTGTGACAGGATGCAATGGCAGTCACGTTTTCCTCTGTGTCGGAGTCACTGTCAATTGGAAGTGGACAGCCAGCTGGCTTGAGACTGCACGCTGACTTGCTTGCTCCTGCTTCTGTTGCTGCTGTGTGAGCCGTGGCTGCTGATGCCTTGCAGCCCGCTTCTCCCCCTGTGGGGAGAGCTGTTCGGTTTGTGTCAGCGCTGATGTGGGGGGAGCGGATCCCCCGCTCCAGGTCGGTCTGCGTCGGCGCATGCTGAAGAGAGGATCGATCCACCCCCACCGGCACATCACTCTCGTCTCAGCCTGCTGTTCCGCCCCCGTGCTGTGTCATCTGGGTCTGCCCATCTCTGCCCTCAGCTCTGCCTGAGTCTCCACCTGAGTCTCCGCCTGTGACCACGCCTCCCAAATGGGGCTGCAGAGCCACTTCCTGTTTGCTCTCAGTCTGTTCAAGCAGCCGAGGAGACCACTGCTCCGCCTGAGCCACATGTTCTGCCTGAGCTACATGTTCAAGGACAGCTCGTGGGGTAGAACTGACTGCAGCACTCAAACCACGAATCGGATGTTCACCCAGACCGAAAAACTTTACAACTTTGGCAGGTTTTTGAGGAGGAAGGGATGGAATTCCTGCCTCGTCTCTTCCCACTCCCTCAAAAGCTTGGACCACTGCCACCGCCGCTTTTTTCTCAGCTAACATGGCATGCAAGGTATGAATCACTTTTTTCCAAACTGCTCCAAGATCATGGGCGAGTTTCGCCTCCTTGCCTCCTGAGAGAGACGAGTCCCAGAGCAACTCCCCAATCTCGTGCCATGCTGAGGTGCTAAAAACCAATGATGAATCATGCAATTTTCCCCATTTCCACGCCCACGGGGCTATCTGTTTAATCTCAGTCTCTTTCACCTTTTCACCTCTCTTAGAAAGGATAGCAAACAGAAGGTGAACCGCTGCCGCAATTTCCGCATCCATCCCAGATAGTTACGTCCCTTTCTGCTGCACTGCAGCTTACCTTCTTTCCACAGGGTGGTGCTGACGCTGTTCCTCGGCGTCGAACTGCTGTGGAAGCTCCAACTCCCTGCTCTGTCTCGCTCGATCAAGGACGGAGTCTTCCAGCGAAAGCCTCTCAGTATTTAAACCAGCTTTCTCCAGAGCCCAGTATCGAAACCTGCTCTGGATCCAGAGCCCAGTATCCAAACACGATCCGGGTCAGTGCCTACGTCTAGATGGTTTTCGGCATCGATGCTTACAAGGCACTCACACTCTCAGGTCCCTGTTCGGGTGCCAATATATTGCCAGGGTTGCCTGAGATAAAAAGGAAGTTGGACATACAGAGAGAACGCAGGTCGAGCCAATGTGGTTAACAACTACATTCTGCTTTTATTCGGCTAAGATGGCTGCTTATATACATTTCTATATAGTTTACAATTACAGTGGCTTTTCATTGGCATACAGCAGAGAGAAATATGAAAACACACTTTATTTTACTTACTCTTAAGGTGGCTATCACGTGCTCACTAACAAGTCTATTCAGTGACCTTCACAACCTTATTATCTTTCCCTGACACCTTAACTACTAATTTCTAACTGCGCCACACTTGGCTAAGAATTTCTAGCTGCGTCACAGGCTTCAAGGCCTCACTCAGGCCTTTGTGAAGGCCTCAGTTCGGGTAGTTCGAGGCCTAGGTAGACATCATGTCCACCTTCCCTGAGGAATTCCGCAACAGTCCCCTATCTGAAGATATTGTGGCTGGAACTCCAAAGCGTGGTATTATTTCTTGTAGCAACACCTTGGTTACCTCCCGGGCTTTGGCAGTCCTGGTGGGGAAAGCCTCTGGCCATCCTGAAAAGGTGTCTGTTAGTACCAATAAATATTGATACCCCCCTTTTCTTGGTAATTCTGAAAAATCAATTTGCCACTGCTGACCGGGTCCATGGCCCTTTCCTATTTGGCCAAGGTTTGGTTTAGGGGTATTCTTAGGGTTAGTCTGGAGGCAAAGGTCACAGTGCCGGGCCACTTGAGTGATAGTGGCATATAAATCACTGGCGGTGATCTTTCCAATCAAGTAATTATACAAAGTGTCAATTCCCCAGAGTGTTTTCCGATGTTCTTCTCTTACTAATGGCCATAGTAAATGAGAGGGGATAACCAGTTTTCCTTCTGCTGTAACAGCCCATCCCTCCTGGTTATATGTTCCCTTTTGATCCTCAATTAGCATTCTGTCTTTTTTATTATACACTGGCTTACCTTCTAGGGAAATTTGGCCATTGGGAATCAGGGCTTCTTCTACTGTCACCTCACCTTTTGCTGCTTCTTTTGCCTCTCTGTCCACCAGCTCGTTTCCCCCTTCCAATTCTGAGCTCACCTTCTGATGTGCCTTAATGTGCATGATTGCCACTTTTTCAGGCAGTTGAACTGCTTCCAGTAGTTGTATTATTTCTTGTGCATGTTTAATGTTCTTCCCTTGCGAATTTAACAGTCCTCTTTCTTTCCAGATGGCTCCATGAGCGTGTACTACACCAAATGCATATCTTGAATCGGTGTAAATGTTTATCCTCTTTCCTTTTGATAGCTCTAATGCATGGGTTAGGGCAATTATTTCTGCCTTCTGTGCAGAGGTCCCTGCTGGTAATGGTCTTGATTCGATTAGGTCCCTGGATGTGGTAACTGCATACCCAGCATGTCGTTTTCCATTGATGATGTAGCTGCTTTCATCGGTGAACCAGGTTTCCGCATCATCCAAAGGGGTGTCCTTCAAGTCTGAGCAGCTGGAGTAAGTGGCTTCGATGGTCTCCAGGCAATTGTGATGAATTGGCTCTCCTTGGTTCCCACTAAGGAAAGAAGCTGGGTTGACTATATTAGTTACCACTATCTCAACATCATCTTGTTCTACCAGGATAGCTTGGTATTTCAGGAACCGTTGTGGGGAAAGCCAGTGGCCCCCCTTTGTTTCCAGTACTGAGGATACTGTATGAGACACCAGCACAGTCATTTTCTGGCCCAGGGTGAACTTACAGGCTTCCTGAATGTTCAGCACAACCGCGACCACTGCTCTGAGGCAAGCCAGCCATCCTTTAGCTGCTGCATCCAGCTGTTTGGAGAGATAAGCAACTGCCCTTCTATACAGGCCCAGATCCTGTGCCAGTATTCCCAGGGCAATTCCCTGTTTCTCATGAGAGAAGAGAAAGAATGGTTTACTCATATCTGGCAGTCCTAATGCTGGAGCTGACATGAGGGCCTTTTTCGGTTGCCCAAAGGCCTATGTGGCTTCCTTTGTCCACTGGAGGTCTCTGTTCCCATTGGCAATGAGCGAATACAGAGGTTTCACAAGTAATCCATAGTTGTAAATCCACAGTCTGCACCATCCTGTCATGCCCAGGAAGGTTCTCAGTTCTTTTATTGTCTGGGGTCTCGGGGTTTGGCATATTGACTCTATGCGCTCTTTCCCCAAGGTCCGTTGTCCAGCACTGATCTCATAGCCCAGGTAGATCACCTTTTGTTTTACCACCTGAGCCTTTTTCTTTGGCACTCTGTACCCCTGAAGCCCCAAAAAGTTTAGGAGGCTTACGGTCCAGGCCACGCACCCTTCTTCTGTCGGGGTAGCTATTAGGATGTCATCCATATACTGCAACAGTTTCCCTTCTCCTGGTGGAGCTTCCCAGGATTCCAAATCCTTTGCAAGTTGTTCTCCAAACAGGGTGGGAGAGTTTTTGTATCCTTGGGGAAGAACCGTCCATGTGAGCTGCGCTTTGCATCCACTCTTAGGATTCTCCCACTCAAATGCAAAAATTTTCTGGCTGGCTTCATGGAGAGGGAGGCAAAAGAAAGCATCCTTCAAATCTAAAATGGTAAACCAAGTTAGCTCTGGTGTTAAATATGTTAACAAGGTGTATGGGTTAGCTACCACGGGGTAGAGATCTTCTGTTATCTTGTTAACAGCCCGTAAATCCTGCACAACTCAGTATGGCCCATCAGGTTTGTGGACAGACAGGATAGGAGTGTTAAAGTCCGATTGACACTCCCTCAGCAACCCTAGCTGTAAGAAATTTTCAATTATTGGGCTAATTCCTTCTCTGTCTTCCTTTCTTAAGGGATACTGCTTGATTCTGACTGGTTGTTTTCCTTCTTTGAGCTTAATTTGTATTGGAAATGCATTTCTCGCCCTTCCTGGTACATTGGAGGCCCATACTCCTGGAAACACTTGGTTCAGTATCTCCTCACTAATTTCTTCTTTAGCCTCAATAGCTGTTAGTATTAAACTCAATACTTCTATATATTTCTGATCATTTACCTCCAGAGTAACCTCCCCATTTTTAAACAAAATGTTTGCCTCTAATTTCTCCAATAGATCTCTCCCTAGGAGTGAATCCGGGGAGTTGGGCATGTATAGAAATTTATGAATGCCCCACTGTTTTCCATATTTGTATTTGAGTGGCTTGCAAAAATATGCTATTTCAGATTGGCCAGTTGCTCCCCTCACCCTACCGTAATCATTCCCCACTGGCACCAAAGCTTTATTCAAAACTGAAAATGTTGCCCCCGTGTCCACCATAAGTTTCACCTCCTTCCCCTCCTTCCCCAGTTTCATTTTTATAACCAGTGGATCTCCTGGGATAAGGTCCTCCGGTCCCCTTCATTCACTTTTTGTGTGAGCAACCACCACCTCCCTCCCCCGGTTCCCTTTCCCATTTCTTCTTTCTTCAGGACACTCATTTTTCCAGTGTCCAAATTTTCTGCAATTTGCACAGTGGTCTTTGCCCAGCCGGGGTGGTCCTTGCCTAGGTGATTCTTGTCCCCGCCGCCCTTTCCCTTCCTCCTTTACTACTGCCATTAACTTTCTCATCCCTTGCTTATATCCTTCTTCTCGACTGTTGAAAACCCTCCATGCCTCATCTAACAAGGCCTCTAAATTCCTTCCCTCTGGTCCCCGGAGCTTCTGAAGTTTCCTCCTGATATCTCCCGTAGATTGCCCTAAAAATAAATTTACCAGCTGCTGATCCCTATCTCGGATTCAGGATCTAATGGTGTATAGCGGCGCATCACATTTCTCAGGCGAACTAGAAACTCAGAAGGAGTTTCGGAGGGAGCCTGCTTAATTGCATACAAAGCTGACCAATTTATAGTTTTGGGGAGGGCCTGTTCCATCCCCTTTGCTACCCATTCTTGATAATTTTGTATTTTTAGTAATTGCCCTTCATTATTTGGATTCCAACCTGGATCCTGGAGAGGAAAAACATCCTTAACATTATCTTCTGTTGTCCTACAAAAGTTTCCTGCTAAATCCCCTGCTGTTTTCAAAACTGTTTTTCTGTCTCTGTTAATGCCTTCAATAATAACTGGAGGTCAGACCAGTCCAGGTTATGCTACTTAATCATATATCTTAACCTTTTAGCTGTTCCTATTGGGTCAGTCCTATAATTCTTGGAAACTTTTTCCCAGCCTTCTAAGTCAATTGTAGAGAAAGGGACTTTAACTAACATTGTTTCTCTCCTGGGTCCCGCTGCTGCCCTTAAAGGGGCTTGTATTACTTCCCTTGTTTGTTTTATAGTCCGAGATGCTATGGGACCACTTGTGATAGTGGAAGGTTCCTCATCATCACTATCACTGTCAGGCAATGGGGGATACAATGTTGTTTGTAAGTCAGAGGTGCATGGAGGAGCAGATGGTCCAGCTTGTCTCCCAAGGGAGCTGAATCTGCTCCCCTTAGTCCCTTTTGCTCCTCAGGGGGTGGCCCAGGTAAATCTAGTAACTCTTGTGTTTGTGCCTCTGCTTGATAAACCTTGTCACAATTTGTGCAATGCTGGTTTATTGAGCAGGTACTACAACATCATTTAGGCTACTTTCTATTAGCTTTGCTTTCCTTTTCAAGGGCTAATACCAGGGGATCAGAGGGGGCTCTGATCCCACAATCCCTCTGCCATTCAGGATGATTTCGGAGGGAGAAAAACATTTCCGCATACAAAACTTCAGACCACTTCCCTTCATGTCTGAGAAAAAGCATAAGCTCCAATAAAGCATTATATTCTAAAGTCCCAGTCGATGGCCATCTAGTTCCATTTTCTAGCCGATATAAGGGCCACCACTGCGTGCAGTACTTTACAAGGGTGCGTTTGGATTCTGCACCTCCCGAGCCTGCAATCTCCTTCCAGTGAGCTAGGACACAGCCCAGAGGGCTTGCTTTAGGGATTCCCTTACTCTTTCCCGATCCCATTATCTCTTTCTCCTGTTTTGCTTCCACTCAAATCTCTTCTCACACTTCCGTACAGTCTCTTCCCAATCTTTTCTTTTAGACTCCAAATCTCCGGGACCACATGGGATCTTTCACAAGAGTACTCTAAAATCTCTGGTTCAGGGTCCTCTCCACCCTGTACGCCACAATGAGCACAAGCATTAAGTCTTCTACTCAAGAAAAACACCACTTGTTCTCCACAGGACTCACACTTAACCAACACCCAGGCTAGATGCTGTCCTTGCCTGCAGAAACAGATGGTCCCACTCCTTCTGTTCGTCTGGATATTCAGACCCTTTTGATGCAGGCTGCTTTTAATCTAATGCAACCACATTCCCTGCAAAGTCTTATATAGTCCTTCAAAATAAATCCGCTGGTGTCTCCCCTTATCACCCAATTACTTTCGGGGTTACAAACTCCCAGGGGTTGAGCTCAAACCACTGGGGAGAGGGACCCCTTCCAGTCATCTCGCCACCGTTAGAATGATTGTCACCAATGCACTATCTATGGCAAGGCACTCTAAACAGAAGGCAATACTCACAGTAAAAACATTAAGACAAACAGCACTAACCTAGAACAGCATTTATCACACAAACCCTAAAGATAATACTCGCAACAACCAATCCCTATAGAAAACACTGCATCAAAGTAGAATGCAAAAACCCTTAGGAACAGAACTAGCAAGCCACACTAAACAAACCCTAAAACATGTGGTAAGCGATAATTGAATGCAATTATACCTTTCGACACAAGATGACAGTATTACCTCAAAAATACACCACAGCTCCCAAACCCACAGTCACTTCACACAAACTTTCAGGCACTCACAGAACCAAACACGAAACGCATCAAAACTTTTAAAAAACTCACACACACAACCAAATAGCAGCAATGAAACAGGAATTCGCTCTGTTCACCCCCAGAACCGCTAGCGGCTGGTCCACGGTCAATGAACTCCTCCCCGCTGCCTTTCCCTCGGTCAGCGGCTCCTCCCGCTGGCCGCATGTTCGACCCAGGGGTGCCTTAGGAAGTCTGCACCCCCGGCCGGTCCTACGGCTGGGCAGAGAACGTCCCTTCATGGGTCGCCAAAACTGACACACGGAAAGACTCTAAAACTCAGAGACAAAGTGAGTTTTAAAGTAGGTATGTGATTTATTCAGTGCTGGGTGCAATGCGGGATAGCTCCCAAAGCAATGCGCAGCCCCTTGCTCACTCCCATTCTCCTTTAACCTCTAGAATGTTACATATGCATCAAGTTTCACAATACACCTATGCATATTCATTCCTTGGCTCCCCCCCTCACCGATTCATATGCTAATTGTCTTATCGATCCTTTGTGCCTGCACATGTGTCTGGTGGTCGTCTCGGGGGTCTCAGAGATGAAGAAGAATAGTCTTCCTCAGAGATGAACTTCTGACCTCGCTGCCTTGCGCATGCCCACTGATCCTCTGGTCATAGTCCAAGCTCTAAGGCTGGATTTATCTGGTCCTGGGGGCCCAAGGCGTCTCGTTATCTCAGTGTCTCTGGTACTCTTGTGTTCTTGTCTTTTGTTCTGGTAAGCATCTCCCCCCTTATCAGGCATCTTTGCATTCCTCCTTGCTGTTCTTACACACAACCCTGTCTCTTCCTTTGAAGAGCAGCAATACACCCCATCTGAATGCCTATCCTTTAATCAATATCTTCTAATTTCTATGATTAATATCCTCTAGTTTCCAACCCCATGTTTCAGCTGTTTCTTTTTTTCGCTGCAGTTTCAGGTATGTTTTAACTCGTACTTGTGAGCTTTTACTTTCTGATGTTGCAAAGTCTACAACAGTCCAAAAATGGGACATAATTTAAAAGTATATCTCTCTTTTTTCTCCAGATTGTATAGCTTCAACCCTACCCCATCCTAAAAGTCCCGTGTAAATGTTTCTGTGCTGTAGTGTTCAAGAACTGTTTATAGACTCATTTAACAAGTTTTTTGACCTGTTTCTTCTCAAAATTAAAGTCTTAAATCGCCAACTTATAACTAAAATAAAAATAAATGTCTCACTGACTACTACGGATAGCTGGGGTACCCATCTTTACTCACCTAAGTGTAGCTTTCTCGAGGCAGCTATCTACCCTTGGTTTTATCCCCGACTTCCTCTGAAACGCAGTGATTTCTGCCTGTGATCTCGGTGCTGCCAGACACGGTGTTCCTCTCTCCGTAGAGGAAAATTTGTCCTTTGGACGTCACTTCACATTCTAGGAAGCCGTGTCCGACTGAGGCTTCCTTCCACCAGTAACAAGAGCTTGGCGGAACACCCCCTCTTTCAGCTTTCAGTCCCCAAATCTGGGTTTCTTTAATGGCCAAAAACCCAGAATGAGCTCGCTTAAGAAACAAAAACTAAGGGAAAAATTTTCCTATGTTGACGGAGGGCTGGTCAACAAAAGCCCTTGAAGGTCCTTTCAATATGAAAGTCCCTGTTTGGGTGCCATTTGATACATGGCTGCTTCATCTTCCTTATGAGTTCAGGGGTGATGCTTACACTCTTTCCTAATATGGAAACACCTTTTGAAGTGTGGGGGTGCACTGAAACATACAGCCTGGTGGGAGAGGGGCTGGAAAGCTGCCCTGTGAAAAAGGACCTGGGGGTGCTGGTCAATAGCAGCTGAACATGAGCCATCAGTGTGCCCAGGTGGCCAAGAAGGCCAATGGCATCCTGGCCTGTATCAGAAATAGTGTGTCCAGCAGGACTAGGGCAGTAATCATCCCCCTGTACTACTCACTGGTGAAGCCGCACCTTGAATCCTGTGCTCAGTTCTGGGCCCCTTACACAAAGAATGACATTGAGGTGATGGAGCATGTCCAGGGAAGGGGAACAAAGCTAGTGAAGGGTCTGGAACATAAGTCCTGTGAGGAGCAGCTGAGGGTGCTGGGGTTGTTTAGCCTGGAGAGAAGGCTGAAAAGGGGGGCTCCTACCTCAAAGAAGCTTGTAGCAAGATGGAGGTTGGTCTCTTCTCCAAAGTGAAAAGAGACAGGACAAGAGGAAATGGCTACAAGTTTCATGAGGACAGATTCAGATTGGATATTAGGAAAAATTGCCTCACTGAATGAGTTGTCAAGTATTAGAACAGGCTGCCCAGGGAAGGGGTTAGCTCATCATCCCTGAAGGTATTTGAAATACCTGCAGATGGGGTGCTTAAGGATATGGTTTAGTGGTGGGTTTGGCAGTAATGGGTTTACACTCGAACTTGATAATCTTAGTGGTGTTTTCCAACCTAAATAATTCCTTGATTCTATGATTTTCATTACCCTGTCACACTTCAGTCTGGGCAGTCAGGTACTGTCCTGTCCAGTATGCTTCTTAAACATCACCAGTATCTGAGAAAGCAAGATTGAAACTGAGTGCAAGATGCCTAAGAGGATGCAGTTAACTGTCCTGACAGCAGCACAGATACTCTTCAAGTCTTTAAGTCTGTCCTCATTGAGTGTTTCTGTTCCAGGCTGAGATCTTCTTTGCATCCACTGGAAATGTGTGTTGACAGCTGGCCTGCATTGGCAGGTACTGATTTTGGAGTCCTTAGTACTACTCCTGAAACAGTGATGCACTGGCCTCACTGGCAGTGCCCATATGAGGAGGGCCTTCATCTGCCCATTTGTTTCTTCCCTGTGCTGCAGAACTCTGACCCATCTGCTGGCACAGCTGTTTGTAAGACTGCTCTGTAAACTGAATTATGGCTTTAACAACAACAAAAATCCCCAACCTGACACAGAAATGCCTCACAATAAACAGGAGGCAATAGAAACTCTGAAAGCTAGCAGTGCCAGCCTAGCCAGCACTTCACATCATCATCTTGACATGTAGCACACTAAACAGACAACTCACAGACAGGGAATGAAAATGTACAGGGATGTCCTGAGGAAGTTTTGCAAGAGTAAAAATCATATGCCCGAAGGCTAATAATTTTGATATCTTAATAGTGAAGCTGCAGAGTTTTTTCAGTTTGTCTTAGGCTCTAATCAAGATATTATTTTGAACAGAGGAGTATTTCCATGTATGAGCTGGTACATGCATGAATTAGAGTTAAATTTAATATAAAATTATTAAATTAAATATAAAATCAAATATTTAAAGCGAAGGCCAGTGTTATATAAAGGATGCTGCAGAGCTTAAAGAAAAAATTAGTGAAATCTGCAAATCTTCATTTCTCTATACTAACAATTGCTGATGTTATTTACAGATTTTTATGGCAATGTTTGGTAGCTTGAGACAGGGAGAAAAATATGTTTGTGCTAAGTGAAGCAACAGGTGGATAAGTATGTGTTTATTTTACACATTTTTCTGCTCATGAAGTGAAAATTTGCCAAACAGATGCATTTTCAGAAAGGGAAAGCAAATCATTCTGCAGTACAAGTGGTTTCTTTTTCAGGCTACATTTACTTGGAAAGGCTGGTGTTTAGCAGTATTATATACTAGCTGTATCCCCAAATCAGTCTGGCACAAAAAAAGTAATTGTTTTTCCCCCCTGCTTTTTGAATAGCACAGCTGAGCTATTAAATTGCTGTTCTCACCAACCCCAGGTACAAACCTCTTGGAACTGCAAGAAAAAGAGGATGAAATAGAAAGGGTCATAGGTGTAATGTAGATAGCATTTTTATTAAGATTGTATCAAATCTGAAAACATGCAACTATCTGATACAGGACAGGAAGAGAAGTAATGTGTGTGTATGTGTGCATGTGTGTGTGTGCACATGCAAACATCTGTATGGGTGCCTTCTAGTTCTGTAGAGCAAAATAATAAATAATAAGCAATTTTCAACAGAACTATGGCCAAAGAAGCTTTTTTGCTGATTTCAAAAAAGAGCTACTTACAGTCCATCTCACTCAAACTGTACTTCCTTATGGGTTTTACCCTCACTTCTGAGGGCCAGCCTGGCAGAAAAGTGGCTATAATTAATTTGAGTGAGACTGCTCCTCAAAGGTGTTTTGTAAATCAAAAGGCTTAATAAAGAAAAAACAACAAAATTACAAACATTACAGAAAACAAATAATAAGCCACACACAGGTGTCTGAGAAATCTCAGACACCCTGCTATAAACACCCCAAAAAGCCTTTACTTCCTTTTTTGCTCTTTCTTAAATACTGAATGTTTTAGGAGGGATAACCTGGCTTGCAGCCAATAAGATCACCAAGGGGTTTTGAGTTACACTCTCAGAGCCCAATCTATGCCCCTGTGCTGACACTGAGCCAATCCTTGTCAGGAGGGTATGGAAGAATCTAGGTAAACTTCCTAATATGTTTAAAGGTAAGCTGAACCTCTTTCCCTATTTGGAAGCACCTGCTGGGGGTGTGGGGTGCCTTACTACACTTCCCTTCTTTAAAGTAAGATTCTCTGTTTGATTTTTTTATTCAAAGTTTCCTTTCAGATCTTTCCCAGCTGCATTTTTTCCGCTTAAAGTGGTGTTCTTGGTGTTCTGTATCATTTTAGTGATTATATAACCCAAAATATTCCTCAAATTGGAATAATACCAATCAAAAGAAAGCTCTCTTCTATATATAATTAAAATAGAGTTAATTTTAGTGTCATCAATCTTAATGTAACAGTGTTTCCCTCTTGCAGTATTGCTTCAAAATCAGAATTTCTTCTTAAGTTGAAATTGGTCAAAATTATCTGATTGTGTAGCTTCCAGGTCCTTTTGATTTTTAATGCAAGATATTGCAAAACATTTTTGGAATGTTTTCTTTATTTATGCTAGGACATGAAGATGGAAGTAATTTTTGTATTGAACTCAAATGTGGTAAAACTTTGAGAGCAGCAAAAGTAACTATTTCTTGCACAGAACCTGATATCACTGCTGTGCAGGTAGGCTAGTTTAACTTGATTTTTATTCAGTTTTCCTGGCCAAAATTTAAATTGAAATAGAATATAAAAGCAGAGAAAAATAGCACAAGCACATATCTGAATGGTGTGGTAGATAATTAACAGAATATTTCTCTCTAGAAATTCTGCACAGATGACTCACTGAAAACAAAGGTTATCAAGGAATCCATTCTGTCTGCATTGCTTCTTTGCCCCAAGATGTCTGTAGCATCCAGAGGCAAGAATTAGGACACTTTTTATTGACTCTGTTTTATTGTCTGTTGTCAAAAAGGTTTGGTACTGTGCAAGAAAGCACTGGACCTTGAAGCTGATCTTTGTAAGTGAGCTAGTGTGAAGCAAATGAAACATAGCAGTATTTAGGGGATTCTTTGCTGGTTTTACACATAGCAGACACAGATCTAGTCTGCATAAAAATAAATAGACTATAACTAATGTCGCCCTTACATATGGAAATACTCCAGTAGGTGCACAGCATACATATAATCCATTAAGCATGCTTTCATGTAAGTAAGATTTAAAATGCTGTGATTTGATGACATAAATGGCTTGTTTGAATGACTGAAGGAGTCTGGACTTTGCTGAAGAATTAATCGAGTTAATCTGAATACATATATGTGGATTTTGAAGTTTCTGAAATCCTATTTTATGTGGTTTAGGATTTCTCAAACTAATAATGTTTGAGAAATCCCAAACTACTTCTGATAAAGTCTATTCATAAACCCACATATATTTTCCTTGATGGTTTCTGATTTCTATTGTACAGGAGCAATTCTGAAGAAACTAGCCAGGCTGTACAAAAAACATGCAGATCTCAGATAAAACACATTGGCTAGAGAAACATAAATTATCTTTTATTTTAAGGAGACATTTTGTCTGGAACCTTGAAAATTGAGGAATGTATAATTTCTCCCTTCTAATTACTTGTATCATTTAATCTTGGATAATTATTTATTCATATGTAAAATGAACAGGAGTAGAATTTCCATCCATTGTTCTGAAAGGTGATAAACATTAACTGGATGTCACAGAAGTAAAGCAGTTGCAAATCATGACTGACAATGATTTGTGTATTAGAAAAAAATGCCACATTGTGATAATGGAAATGTCTCTTCAAATTTCCAAATACAAAGCTTCACAAGTCTTACCATACAACCAAGCTATTAAAATTGAAAATATATTATTTAGAACAAATATTTAATATAGGGAAGTTTTAAGTGAGCAGAGCTATAAATTGTTAACTTTCACTTTGGTCAGCCATAAATTTAGGCTACATTACAGCATACAGAAAATGTCTGTGCTCAGCATGGCAAAATTGTCATTTATTGATTTCACCATTCTGCAAGGTAACTTTTTAAACTTATAGTTCTTAAAAACAGATTGCCATGGTTTCAGTCCCAGTATGATTGTAACTGGTGCTCAGCTGAGTGATCATAAGTGAAGCAAGGTGATCATGGGGGAAGCAAGGTATTGCAGCCAAGATGCTGGGAGTTTTATGCTGGTATATGATTTATACAGAAACCAAAGACAGTGTCAACTGTCTTTTGCAGTTGGATGATAAGTCTACAGTCTAGGTTGGGAAAGATATGCATTGTTGCTAGAGCAAAGCAAGAAACAGACTGCAGCAGTAAAATCTGGTGAATTATTATTTCTCCTTTATAGCTTTTTTTAACTGAAGATAAATTTCTCTGATTGCAGTGAATAGTTGGTGTTTTTTGTTTGTTTTTAAGATCATCTCTTTTCTTCGTTCTGTGTTTCTTCACATAATAAAGAAAAATCTTAACTCTGATTTCCCTGCTTTTGTCAACATGCAAAACATTGGTTTCAGATAAAACTTTTTATTACAAGTTTTCTATGAAATATGTAAAAATATTTGACTGAGATAGAGAGGTTTTTTACCCTAAATGTCTTTACAGGAAAAAACAGTGCCTTGATCAGCTGTATTTGAACCAGAGTTTGTGTTTTGCAGTCTATTTTGTTCCAAAAAAGGCGAGAGCTTATGCCAGCCCTGTTAATAGTACAGAGGAAAGATCAGGAAAAACATTGGACAGAGGATGAACTTTAAATGGCAGAGGAAGGAAGACCCAGCAGCCAAAGCATGGTTACTGTGTCTATCAAGAGAAAACAGTAATGGTGGGAAATGGAGTTTTCCAGAAGTTGTCTACTTTGGGAAGCAGCTATAATTTAATGTCTGGTTCTACTAAAGGAAGCTTACCCATGTCTGGTCCTGCTCTACTAAGCAGTAGAGTAGGGAAGAGCTCCTCTATCCCTTGCTCTCTACCCTTTCCAGTGATACAATAGTAATTACTGTTAAAGAGCAACTCACATGCATACACTGCAGTAGGGGACAGTAAAGTTATTCCCAGTATCTGTTATCTGGGGAGGGTTTATGGAAGGCCTATGGTAGTATTTTCAGTGGAATTTTGAATTAACAGTGTACATCCGCAGTTGCTCAAGTCATTGTAATGCCCATCTCTTGCTCAGGATATTTCATCATATGTATGTTAAATACATACTTTGTCTTTCTAAAATTATGTATTATACACATATAATGTTACATATTGTAATACAGACATTTGTGGGAACCCTTAAACCCCTCAGGGAAACCTCCAGGCTTTGCCCTGGAAAGATCTACCATAGAGTTTTCCCTGCCTAGGCTGAAAGAAAAGACTTCCCCCATGGTGCTCTGCAGCACTATTGCCAATCTACCTTAGATTGCTTCCCCCATTGGCCAGTTGACCCTGCCCACCCCAATTGTTCATCCCTCATCCCCCCTAAAGGTTGCTGCCCTTTGCCCTGCCCTTTGTACCGCCCCTGTGCCCTCAGGTCATTGGCCTCTGACCCCTTACTTAACTACTGAGCACCACATGGTCTGGGTCTTTTGTCCCTGATTCCCTTCAGCATGGTGAAAGTAATAAACCCTCACTGGAATTCATCATACAGAAGGCCTTTCCTGTCTTTCCTCTGCTGAGCTATCTGTGGCTTGTGTGTGTGCATGGACTGGAAATGATTGTTCCTGTGGCCTACTCCAAGCGGCTTCTGAAGGAGACGCTTCGAGAAGGTAGCAGCATTTCACCATCCTGTCACACTGCAACAGACATTTACATGTATGTGTGTGTGAAATTTTATAAAATCTGTATTTCTAGCCCTTGTGGTTGTAAATATGAATCAAAAATAGACAATGCATGAAATAAGAACTATGTTCAGAAATCAGATCACAGCTGTCTCACAATGTTTCTTTCTGTTTTTTCTGTTCTGTTGATGATCCTGGCTTTTCTTTGTTTTTATAAGCATTGACTATTGGGCAAGCCAAAGAATTTATGTCAGCATAGATTGTCACGATAGATTGGTTCTAAGTATCAAAGGATTTGTGAATGCAAAACAAAACTCCTGAACAGTGTAAAATAGAAAAAAACATGTAAAATAGAAGGCTGCCTATTTTACTTTACAAGAATTATTTCATTCTTATAACTGTGTAAATACTTAGCTCTCCTTTCCTTGTTTTGCTCTGTTTCATCCATGAGTGCTATCTGATCAGTTTCTTGCAAAAAAACAAAAAACTTTACACAGGCAACTTCTGTAAATTTGTATTCTGTATGATAGAGTCTGGATTTTTAAAAGTCAGATCTTTTCATAATTGTTTTCATATTAGATTCCATAGAAATTTAAAGTCACATAATGCTTATCAGTACTGTAACTGATAAGAATTTGAATGAGGATACATCTGACATATAATTTCACATGCACTTAATTTCATGAAAAAGCCATGTTACTATTGCTAGCAGTAAAATCAGCATAATTAGTGGATAATAGCAGACAGAGATACATGCTATACTGGAAGAAACAATTGTACTTAGATTGTATATATGGATAACTGTTACAGTTCTGCCTGCTTTATCTCAGCTGAGGTCAGGATGAAAGACACAGGAAATGTAGAATCGAGTTCAGTCTTGGTTGTTTATTATATCTTATCTATTTACAGTATTTACAGCTTGAGCTCCAACTTGCCAGCTAGAGAAACAAGGCAAAATGGAGAGCGTCTAACTTTCACAAAGGCTATTTAAGAGATAGTTACCCAATACCAAAGTGACACCTATATTATTTATGCTTTTGACCCAATAGTGACCATTTTATGTTTGCAATGCAGACATCCTTCACCCAATTAGAGAAAGCCACCCAGATCCGTGAAGAAGACGGAAGAAGAAAGTGAAGAAGAACTCAGACAACACCCTGAATCCTCCATCTTGGCCCACACACATCACTATATACCAAAACCCCAAACCTAAGTTTTCACCCTGTGAGATCACACAACACCATTTTAACTACACACCGACAACCTCTGTGCTATCACACAATCTCGGAAGACTGTTCCAAGGCCTCAAGTCAAATGCAGGGCCTGCCTGAGGGTCAGCACCCCTCAGCTCAGAAAGCCTGAAATTTTCAGTCTCCAGAGTTCCAACAGATAACAATCAAAAACATTGGAAAGGTATTTCTCCCTCTTCCCCCTACTCCCAGCTCTCCACTCTGTTTCAATGGTTTTATTCTAGTGCATATTATCAAAAAAAATTTGAATGTTTGTCAGCATCTTGTGGCACAGTAATGGGTCTTCTTACAGTTGCATTCAGAATAAATTCCTCTTACTCTTCTTTCTTCATTTGTTCCATCCCTGGAGGTATTCAATGCCAGGCTGGATGGGGCTCTGATCAACCTGGTCTAGTGGAAGGTGTCTCTGTGGCAGAGGGGTTGGTGTTACCAAAGGGGGGTTGGGAGAAATTAAACATGAAGTAGTAGTAGTCATGCTAAGGCTTGAAGATTTCCCTATTAGAAGTAGGCCCGAATCCTGGGAATGTGCCATGGGAATGTACTGAGGTTCCTGAGACTTAAAAGGCTTAGCTAAGAACAAAACAGGTAGATACGAGGGAACTGGCACATT